>PVJS01013175.1:0-42531 GCA_004027185.1 Glis glis | reverse complement strand
CTTGACCCGGGAAGGGGGGAGAAGGTTGTCCGGGAACATTCTGTTTGCCCAGACAAATGTTAACATTGTATGGTGAAAGGACTTTGTATCTTTTTCTGATGCTCTAGGAAGGTATATAAGGACTGGGCTAAATAAAGTCGGGCGGCAGTATTAACTGTGAGCCTTCAACCTCAAGCTTGTGTCCCTGTGTGATCAATCCCGACACTCTCCGCAGAAACTCGGTCCAGGCTGCGCGGGCGCAGCAGGAAACCCCCAAAGACTCCAGCAAAAAGCTTTAGAAGTAATAAATGAATTCATCGATGTTATAGATTGCAAAATCAACATAAAAATCAGTACTAAATTAATATAATCTTCCTTCAAAGCAAAACAAATCAGTAGTAATGCTATATGCCAATGGTAAATTATCTGAGATAGAAATCAAGAAGGCAATCCCATTTACAATAGCTACAAATATATATACACATATATATACATATTTAGCTAGGAATACATTTACCCAAAGAGGTGAGAGATCTCTACAATGAAAATTATAAAACACTGATGAAAGAAATTTGAAGAGGACACTATAAAGTGGAAAGACATCCATATTCATAGATTGGAAAAATCAATATTGTTAAGATGTCTATCTTCACCAAAGTGATCTATAGATTCGATGAAATCTGTCAAAATGGCATTCTTCACAGAACCAGAAAAAATATCCCCAAATTAATATGGAACCACACACAAACAAATCCTAAATAGTCAAAGAAATTTTGAGCAAAAAGAACAAAGAGAGATTTAAAAAATCTGACTTAAAAGCATACTATAAAGGTATAGTAATGAAAACATCATGGTATTGACAAAAACAAAAACAAAACACACATGGACAAATAGAACAGAATAGAGAGCCTAGAAACAAGCTCACACATTATAGTCAACTGACTTTCAACAAAGGTGCTAAGAACACGCATTAAAGAAAGGACAGTATTTTCAACAAACAGTGCTGAGAAAATAGGGTATTCACATGTAGAAGAATGAAACTACATCACTATCTCTCACCAGTTATCAAAACCAACTCAAAATGGATTAAAGCTTAAATGTAAGACATGAAACTACTAGAAGAAAATGGGGAAATGCTTCATGACATTGGAATGGGCAAGGAGTTTTGGAACAATGCTCCAAAATCACAGATAACAAATGGGATCACATCAAACTATACATCTGACAAGCAGCTGATATTCAGAATAGATAAGGAACTCCAAAAACTCAATAGCAAAACAACAGAACAAAACAAATCCTCCCCCCAAATCCCACAAATGTCCTGATTAAAAATGGGCCAAAGATATAAATAGACATTTGTCAAGAGAAGACATAAAAACAGCCAATAGGTATATGAAAACATGCTCAACATTACTAATCATCAGGAAAATGCATAAGAATTGATTTTATCAAAAGACTGAAGACAATAAGCGCTGGCAGAGATGTAGAGAAAGAGAAGCCTAGCACACTGTTGGTGGGAATATAACAGTGTAGCCGCAATGGAAAAGAGCATGGAGGTTGCTCAAAAAATTAAAAATAAAACTACCTTATGATTCAGCAATCTCACTACTAGTAGACATCCAAAGGAAATAAAATCAGTGTGTCAAAGAGACATCTGCATTCCCATGTTAATTGCACTATTCACAATAGCCAGGAAATGGAAACAACCTAAGGGTCTGTCATTGACAAGCGGATAACGTCAAGGTGGTACATACAAAATCCTGTCGTTTGTGGCAATATGGATGAAACTGGACATCATACGTTATGTGAACTAAGCCACTCACAGAAAGACAGAGTGTACGACCTCTCTCCTATGTGGAACCTTAATGTCATGGCAGCTGAGAATAGAATGGTGGATACTAGAGGCAGGGGTGACTTGGGGGTGGGAGGAGGGATGGGAATAGGTCGATCAACGAGTACTGTGTCACAGTTAGATAGGAGCAAGAACATTTGGTGTGCTATTGCACCAGAACTATAGATACCATACAGGTACTAATAATGTACTGTACATTTCTCAAAGCCAGAAGAAAGGATTTAAAAATTTTTCACTATACAGAAATAATAAATGTTTGAGGTATAATAAATGTTTGAGGTATATATGTTTAACCTGATTTAAACATTATGTAATATCAATGTTACATGGTATTTCATTAATATGTACAATTTTATTAATATTTTTGGTAATGGGATTGAACCCAGGGCCACGCTACCTCTGAGCTATGCCCCCAGCCCTATTTTATTTATTTATTTATTTAGAAACAGGGTCTTGCTAAGTTGCTGAGGATCTTACTAAGTTGCTGAGGCTGGCCTTGAATCTGTGATCCTCCTGTCTCAGCCTCCCAAGTACTATATAGATATGTGCCACCATGCCTGGCTCAATTTTATGTTTTAATATAGCACTAGAAACACATTAAACATAAGTTTAAAAAAGAATACAAAAATTCAGGGTATGAAAACAACTCCCAAGTGGTCCTATTAAAATGGTTGTGTCCACACATTAAAGTTGGGGGATGAGGGAAAGTAGCCTCTGATTTACTGTTCACCTGTCCCAGGTAGCATGGAGGTGACACAGAGCCGGGAGCAGGCAACAGGGAATTTCTATTCTTACTCTTCTTTGCCAGCCTCGTCTTTCCCAGTTTTCTGTGCTCTTTCCTAGGGACCCATCTGCCTTTCAGTTTCACTTGCTGCTGACACCTGACTGTGACACAGTCACTTGTTGTGAACTACTTGATTGTTCACACACATCTTAAAATTTCACATTTTTCCATATCCCCAAATTAGTTCACTCAAAGCACTCTCAAGTTTAGCGTTTGAAAGGAGCTAAGGCATCATAGAACTGCACCCTAACTTTTATAGTGATAAAAGCTGGTACCCAGAGAAAGTAAGTAGTTCTTGAAAGGCTACCAAGCTACCTAATAGCATCATTTTTGAATTTTCCTTTTGTTCCCCTGACAATGGTTCTGCCACTTTCTGAAATATTCAGAATATAACCTGTGGATATTTTTTAAAAAAGTCCTTTTACATTTCTTTATTCTTTTTATTTTTCTTTTTGGTACCAGGGATGGAACCCAAGGGCATTCTACTTCTGAGCTATGCCCCTAGCCCTTTTTATTTTTTATTCTGAAACAGGGCCTCACTAAGTTGCTGAGGCTGACCTTAAACCTGTGATCCTCCTGTCTCAGCCTCCCAACTACTGGGATTACAGGTGTGCACCACTTCACCCAGTTTAAATTCTTATTTCCTTTGCACCATCAATCACTAGGTCTTATTTTCTTTCAAGGCTCTTGAAAAGCTCTCCTGTATCTCACTTCTTTTGTTTCCAGCACCTCAATACCCATTCCTGCATTTTCTAGGTGATGGTAATAACTCATCTGATCTACCTTCAGCCCACTGGTTCTCAACTCTGGCTGCTCATTATATTGATGCGGGGCGTGTTATCTACAACAGATGTGTACCTCTGAGTGCAACCTTCCCTCCCCAGGTCTAGTTTAATTGATCTGGGGAAGAAGCTCTGTAGGTATGTTTCAAATGTTGCAAGGTGATTCTAGTGGGTAGCTAGGACTGAAGACCCTTTCTAAACATTTCCCACCACCACTAAAGTTCTCTTTTGGCCATGTCAATGTGGTGCTTGGGAATCTTCCCTGTATCCTTATTGCTGTTGTTTTCTAGATATTGGTTGGTTCCTTCTTTCTTTCCCTCCCTCCCTCCCTCCCTCCCTCCCTCCTTCCTTTCATTTTGTGTACTGGGGATTGAACCTGGGGCATTCTACCTCCAGGCTATACCCCTGACCCTTTTCTTTTCTTCTTCTTCTTTTTTGTTTTTGTTTTGAGACAGGGTCTCTCTAGGTTGGTAAGAGTCTTGCTAAATTGCCTTGGCTGGCCTCAAACCTGCAATCTTCCTGTCTCAGCCTCCCAACTTCTGGGATTACAGGCGTGCACCACACGCCTTGCCAGATACTGGCCTTTTCTAAGCATTCAACGTTCTTTCACCTCTCCTCTCTCTGCTTTTCTGCAGGAACCTTAAGCTATAGTCATATCATTCACCTATTAGCTTCAAAATCATCTCTCACAACACTTGGTATTCATTTTGAATTGTAAATTCCTTTGCCCTTCTCTCTGCCCATCCCCAACCCAATTAATTCTCAGGTGTATCTCAAGACCACCGTCCTGCGTCCAAGGATCCCTGTCTTAGTCTCATCATTATTTCCTCCTTTTATCTCAAAATCACTTATCATTCAGATTGGTAGTGTCTTGTTCCAAGTAAGTATTTTTGACTCTTTAGTGAGATGGAGAGCTCCTTGGAGGCTCCACAACAAGAAACAATGGCTGATATATAAGAGGTAAGTTTGGTTGAACTCGGTATAGACCCAGGGGGGTGGAAGGGATCTTGGGGAGTGTTTGTGGTGGGCCCCTCTCCATTGCAGGGAGGCAGGCACAGAATCCAGCTCAGAGGACCTAACATTAGCTCTTTCTCCACAGGCCCCGGTTGCTTCCAGCCTCCAGGAGACTCAGCTATGCATGGCATTTCTGCAGCACAGCAGCAACCCTGGAGTGGTAAACTACGGTCTGTGCTGCCAACGTATGTCACCAATACAATCTAAGAGAAAACACATTACAGAAACAATAACACTTAGATGAACCAGGAACAATTACCTGGAACATTCAATTCGCTAGTTTTTCTCCACTTAACTTTTAACACAGGAGATACTTTACAAGAAATAAGTGGATAGGCAGCAAATTATATTAAAAAAAAACACTGAGAGGCAAGGTGGCAGAACAGAGGCAGCCAACACTGCCCACAAAGAACCAAAGCTTCTCCACAAAGAACCAAAGCAAGAGGTGTTTAACTATGGATTGAGGTGAGTGACTGGGAGAACTAGAATTCAACATTAGAAAAAGGGAAACCTGGTATAACCCAGAGACCTGAGACAGCAGCCTATAAAGGGAAAGAAAATATCCCATCCCTTGCCACCTGAGCTCCACAGTGGGGAGGCGTCTCCCCTCTGCAGGGCTATCAGTGAAAGAGAAAGCCTCAGCAAACTCCATCAGTTCAGATACTAGCAATTCTAGCTGCTGGAAAGTTTCATGTCTCTAGTGGGCTTACCTCCTAAATAGATAAGTCTGAAAACTACACAGTACTCTGGTTTTGGAAAAGGAATTAACTTCATCTCCTAGTGAACCCCCAGGGTGCTATAGTCAGGAGTCATTTATTATTATTATTATTATTATTATTATTATTATTATTATTCTGGGTATTGAACCCAGGGGCATTCTAAATCTGAACCACACCCCATCCCTATTTTATTTTTTGTTTTGAAATAGGGTTTTACTAGTTTATGGAGGGTCTCACTAAGTTGCTGAGGCTGGCCTCAAACATGTGTTCCTCCTGTTTCAGCCTCCCAAGCACTGGGCTACAGGTGTGCACTACCATGCCGGGCGCCAGGAGCCATCTTAAGTGGGGACCTGTTGTCGGAGTTGAACTGCTCTAGGGGTCAGAAACTCTCGCATATCCCCATCTCTAGGACCCCACACACACTACACTGCTTTGGCTCAGTGGTGTGACTGACTCTTGACACAAACCTACCAGAGTCTATGTAGTGGGGAACAGGCGTTGCGATTTGGAGTAAGCGGAGGGTGGGCAACCAGAAGAATGGGGGGATCAGAGAGCCTGCCCTCTGAAACGGGGGGTGTGGCCAGTCATGTGTGGTTGTCATGGGTGCCAGAACCAAGGGTAGTTGCCTATGTGGTCCTCGCCACTCCTCTCCCAGCACTGCGCATGGGTGCCTGTTGCTAACAAGGTGGAGAAGGAACTCTGAGTTCACTGCCCCACCCACAGAGGTGTGCCGGGGAAGGTCTGAGCAGACCCACTGTGGCCGACTGTAGCCTCGCCTCAAAGGCACACCGCCTGAGAAGGTCTGGCAGAAACTTTGCCCAGTCATGGCTTGTTTTGCTCTCCCTCCAGCACCCTGCCTGCCAGCACCCTGGCCAGGAGAAAATTTGCCTAGCTCTAGCGACGGCCTATTCCCTCTTGAGCCCTATTGGGCACTATGACTGAAGAATCGAGGGGTGAAAAGTCCCTGTCTATTTTCCTGTCACAGGTGTGCATAGCTTGGGGAGGGGCATCCGAGGTCTCACTCCTATGAGGGAATGCCCACAGTACCAGTAGAGAGGATTAACACACTTTTCCTGCATCCACACCTACATGGGTCCCCTATATCACTCACCACACATCTTGTCTGATCATGTACTTCTTACAATACTGGGTGTGAGCATTACAGATAGGAAGCTGTGATTCCTGTTCCAATCTCTCCCTGTGAAGGACCTGGACCCATACCATTGTCTAATCAGAGGACAAGTGCTTCAGGCCCCTTACCACTACTAGATCAGTCAAAACCAGAGACCCCAACAAGTAACAGAGCCAATATCAAAAGTGTTTGAGAAAGCCTGCTTCTCCCAATAGGGGCGACCACTCCCATTGTAGGAGCAACCATACAAGGTGCACCCCACACACTCTGCTACCCACACCACACTTGCCTAAACTGCTAGAGTGCCCCCACTCTTGCATGACCCGCAGAGACAATGGTTCTCTCCAACTCTGATATGGTACACACTATGTCCAAATTCATTAATCCCAGCCAAAGAAGCTACAGGGAGGTTACTCTACCCATCTGAAAATAAATTCAACATTGCATGACAAACTGATAACCCAAGACACATACTTAGGAGAAAGCTGCTTACTAAAAAGGCCATCCCATAAAAGAGGTAGAGATAATTATTTCACCAGATGTGAAAACCTCAACATAGGAACACAAGAAATATGAATAAATAAGGTAACATGACACTTCATAAAGTTCATAATTCTCTAATAATAGAATCTATAAATCAAAGTGGATGAAATAACTGATAAAGAATTCAAAAGAATTATTTTAAAACTCAATGAGATCTTAAAGAATACAGATAATCAGTTAAATGAAATTAGGAAGACGATGCAGGATATAAATGAGAAAATCAGCAAAGAGAGATTTTGAAAAAGAACCAATCAGAAACCTTGGAAATGAAGTGTTCTATAAGTCAGATTAAAAAAATCCATTGAAAGTCTCAACAACAGACTTAACCAAGTGAAAGAAAGAATATTGGTGCTTGAAGACAAGTTTTTTAAATATCACATTCAGACAGAAATACAGAAAAAATAAAGATTGAAGAGTGCATACCAGACTTTTTGGGGCACCAATAAAAGATCAAACCTTTGTGTCATTGACATAACATAGGGGAAGAAATAAAAGATAAAGGTTAAGGGAATAGAAAACATATTAAATGAAGCAATTGCAGAAAGCATCCCTAGTCTTGGAGAGACATGGACATCTAGGTACCCAAAATAGACATGACCAGGAAAGTTCCTCACTACAACATATTATAGTCAAACTATTGAGAGTACAGGGCTAAGAAAGAATTTTTAAATCTGCAAGAGAAAAGCACCAAATCATATTTAAGGAAAATCCCATAGTTTTCTTAGCAGAAATACTACAGCCCAGGAGGAAATGGGATGATATATTTCAAGTCCTGAACAGCAAACAAACAAACAAACAAACAAACAAATAAACAAAACCCCTGTTAAGCAAGATTATTATACCCAGCAAGGCTATCCTTCAAATTGAATGAAAAATAAGGACCTTCCAAAATATGCAAAAAACTAAGGGAATTTATGAATACAACACCAACCTTACAAAAGATGCTTAAGGGAGTACTAAACTCAAAAGTGGAAGAAAGATAACTCCCATCATGACAACATTTGAAAGTATAAATCACACTAGAAGAGTAGATATAGGAATGAGAAACAGAAAAAATCAAACATCAATATTGTAAGCCATCAAGCCACAAAGATAAATAAGAGAAAGAATTGAATAAAGAATATTCAAAACAACTAAAGAAAATCAACAAAATGACAGACACAAGTCTATAACTTTCATTAATAACTGTGAATGTAAATGGTCATAATTTTCTAGTTATACTGGGTGAATGGATTAAAAAACAAGATCCAACAATATGCTACATACAAGAAACAAACTCACCTCACCAGTAAGGATGCCAACAGACTGAAAGTGAAAGGATGGAAAATGATATTCCAAGAAAACGGGATCTGAAAACAAGCAGCAGTGGCCATACTCATATCTGACAAAACAGATATTAAGACTAAAACATTAAGAAGAGACAAGGTCACCATATAATAATCAAGGGATCAATCGGCCAAAACGATATAATGATTATAAATATGTAAACATGAATAATGGAATACCCATTGTTTTTAGTACTGGGGCATTCCATCACTGAGCTACATTCCCATCCCCTTGTATTTTTTATTTTGACACAGGGTCTCAAAATAAGTTGCCTTGGTTGGCTTCAAACATGTGATCCTCCTGCCTCAGTCTACTGAGTAGATGGAATTATAGGCATGTGCCACTGCGTCTTGCTGGAGCATCCAATTTTATAAAACAAAGACAATGAGACCTAAAGGGAGAGATAGGTCCCAATATACTCTCACCAATGGATAAATTATTCAGACAAAAAATAACAAAGAAACATCAAGGTTAAACTATAGATCAAGTTAATTTAACAGACATTTAGAGAATATTCCATCCAAGAGCTGCAGAACATACATTCTTTTCATCAGTACATGGAACTGTATCTAGAATAGACCATTTATTACGCCACAAAACAAGTCTGAACAAATTGAAAAAAAAACTAAAATCATATCCTGAGTCTTTTCTGATCACAATGGAATGAAACTAGAAATTAACAGCAAGAGAAACTACACAAATTATACAAATAGATGGAGACTGAACAAGATTTTGAACAAATGGTGGATCACTGAGGAAGTCAGAAGAAAAATTTAAAAATTTCCTGAAACAAATGAAAATGGAAACATTTTAGTGGGACAATCTTTTAGGACAATTGCTGCTGCCTCAGTGAGCAGGAAAGATTGACCACAGTAGAAGGGAAAACAGGTAGAAGACTACTTAATCCAGGACAGTGGGCCTGAACTGGGGTAGTATGACAACAGGAAGGGAGGAAAGGGCTGGTGTGAAATTGAGAGAGGTAGTGCTCAAGCCTGGGAACTCACTGGGTACATATTTGAGTGGGGAAGCCAGCTAAGATGGTTCTGAGTGGGGCAACTGGAGGGTTGATGGTCCCTTAACAGATAACTCAAGAGGAGGAGTATGTTAGGAGGAAAGCTCATAAATACAACTTCAGATACATAAATGTGGGTTGTCTGGGTGGAAATGTCCAGCAGGCACTTGGAAGTCTTGGAGTGGAGCTGTGGAATGACAGAAGAGATGACAAGGCCGACACCAGAGTCATCTGCACAGTGGTGACAGGTGGAGCCATGAAAGCAGATGAGCTCTTGAAGGAGAGGATGGGGAGGGTGTTAAAAATGGGAAGAGAGTGGGAAACCTTGGAGGAGCAATCAGAAAGGTAAGAGAAAAATCAGCAAATTCACTGGCCAACAGTATTGATGGTTACAGGGAGTCCCAAAGAAATGGAGAAACAAATCACTTATTAGATTTTGTTATCAAGGCGAGACTGGTGATCTTTGAGGGGACACTTTGACTGTTTTTTCACTCTTGATGGAATCCAGATTTCAGAATGAAGCATGTCATGGGAAAAGAGAAACTGAAGCCGAGCATGCTTGTTTTCACAATACTTTGAAGCATTAAGCCCCAAAGTAACACGATGCATGGTTTCAGATTAAAGAGCACTTTTAAAAAATAAACAATGAACACCCTGTTTTCTTAAACATTACCCATATAGAGAGAGTTCCTTTAAAATAGAAATGGTGTCCTGTGCATCTTTGAACTCTGACAACCCCTGACTTCTGCAGAAACAAATCAGAAAACCAGGACCTGGCCTCCCATGACTGGAGCTAAGTCGGAGCCCTGGTTAATGGCAGTAGCTGTCCACGCTTGGTGGATTCCCCCAGTGGCTCAGAATGGGGGGCATCGTGTGGGTGTGGGAAAGCTCTATGGCGAGGTCTGTGGAGCAGCGGGTAGAGGCCACTTCCACTCACAGTCTTCATAATAGCTATCATTTATTGGCTGATTAATGCCTTCAACATGTGGGTTATGATGATAATAGTTATCTCGGTCACTTTTAAGGAACTTGAAGGATACTTTTGTCAAAACCACCGAGTGTACACTTAGGCCTGCATAAGTGTCTGAGGGGTGGGTGGCCTTCTGACAAAGAAAGTCTGGGAAGCCCACCCTCAGATCATGCTAATGCCGCCATTTTCTAAACATGCACTCCATGAACAGCTCTGAAGGTTGATTATCCACATAAAGACCACTTTGCCTCAGTCACCTTTCCTCATGCCTTAAGTCACCCTGCTTCTTTATCCCATCAATGTCCCCAAACCTTACCCTTGGGGAGACTTGGGTCTCCCTGTCCATGCTTGGCTGCCTTGCGCATAAACCCTCCTGTCTCAGTGATTAGCATGCTGTGTGGCAGGCCAATCAGGCCTGGTTTGGGAATACAGCCCTCTCCTGACCTTTACCATCTTCTCCTACTTGCAACATACCTGTGTCACCAGGCTCCCTTTGAAGACAGCTTGGTCTCTTGGGGAAAGCTCACCCCCTCCTGGACCTGGCTCTCCCCTCCAGGATCCCCAAATACTCCAGCTCTACCCCCTGAGCGCTGTGATCAAGTGACCTGCCCCTTCTGACATCTGAAACCCACAAGTCAAAACTAACTTCTTTGTCTTCCTCTCTCTCTCCTTCACATTAGTTACTTGCCAAATTTAGTTATTTCCATCAATGAAATGTCTAAAATATCTCCCCAGTCCAACCCCCGTGTGCTATTTCCACCACTGCTTCCTTAATTCTGGGCCTCACATCATCTGCCTCAACTTCTGCTATAACATTTTAACTGCCTGCATTTTCCTATAAAGCCTGCCTTGAATATGACTGAGGTATATTTCCAAATATGGGTATTTTTACCCACCCATTTTAAAACCTTTTTGATGACGTTTGATTATATAAACTTAGAAGTCCTTTGCTTCGTACATGGGAGGATTTTTTCTCCCAGTAGTTGCTGGGGATTGAACCCAAAGCCTTGTACACGTTCAGCGCACACTCTACCACTTTGCTATACCGCAGCCCTAGAAGGCTTTTATAATAGAGTTCCTCTTTCATTTTGTCTGTCCCCCTTTCTCAGCTTATGTTGTAGCTGGTTTTATTTTTTTGTACTGGAGTTTGAATGCAGGGGCATTCTACCTCAGAGCTATACTCCCAGTGCTTTAAAATTTTTAAATTTTGAAACAATGTCTCACTAAGTTGCTGAGGCTGGTCTCAAACCTGTGATCTTCCTGTCTCAGCCTCCCACATACTGGGATTACAGGTGTGCGCCACTATACCTGGCTTGTTGTAGCTGTTTTGAACATACTTCCCTGACTTCATGTTAGCTGTTTTCCTCTGCCTGGAAACAGCTTTACATCTTGTCCATTCAGGTGAAACCATACTTGCCACTCAAGCCCATTCTACCCTCTGGGTAGAATGTTCTATAACTCTGCTAAGCGGATTTAGCATACCTTGTGTTCTTATCACTTGTTGCCAATACTATTTCTATTTATCCCATTCCCTGTTTCCCTCCCCTAGTAGCTTATGAATGCATGTGGCAGACCTTTTCTTATTAATCTTTATATCCCTCACACTGAGCAAGGTGCCTGGGGTCACAGGAGGCACTTGATAGATTTGTAGAACTGAACTGAAACCACAAAAAGTCTCCCCTTTCTTTCCTTTCTCTTTACCTCAGTGACTCAGGTGAGTTGTTTCAGGCCTCCTCATCCCCATGGATTACAGACTAGTTAAAGAAATTATAGAGCAAGAATAGACCTTTCTTTTGTCAGAAAAATAAAAATATACTTTTTAAAACTCCAGGCCCTGGGCTAGACTTTTCCCAGTAATTATTTCATGGCTATATACCTTTTATAGCACATTGCAACTTTTCCTTTATGTGCTAACTTAGTTTTTCCCCCAATCAATACATTATCCTGAGAGACAGACCCTTTGGAGAACTGACACATTTAAAACTTGCTTTTGTAAATATTTCCAAGGAATGATTGTGACAAGCAGGTATGTGTGTGCATGCAGATATTTATATCAGCACAAAACTATTTGATAAGGAAATGTTTAGCAGTAGGCCAATTAAATAACTTAGTGAAGAACATTGTCTTTCATGTTAAATTTAAATCAGTCCTGTATGATAATTAGCAATAATGTTAACAGTTGAAAACTATGTTTCAGAAAAAATTTAGAGAGCTAGCTTAAAAGAATATGGTGGGGAGATGCTTGGCCAGGGCTGTGACAGTGTGAATGGGCTCAGATCAGATCGAAATTGAGAAATGTGTCAACTGGATTCATACTTATATGGCTAGCTGTGGAGACTGAGCATGAGTTTTAGTTTCCATTAAACAGCCAAACTGATAATTTAAAATCTCAATCCAATTAAATTGAGGCAGTAGCCATATGCCACTGTAGGACTTGACAATGGAAATGTGGGCTTCTTTAGCGGTGAATTTGAGGGGCTAAAAGTTGCTTGAACCACAGTTGCAAGGGTATCATCTATATTCTGCCTTATTTATGTGCACAATACTTCTTTCCAAGAATTTTTACCAAGTTTGAGACCAAAATATAGCCAACACCTGGGAATATTCATTTTGAAATAGCAGGGGATACTGTTTACATGTAAAGTTATGACTACTTTCAAAAAATAGTCACAAAATGGGCTCCTTTTAGAAAAAAAAGGTTTTTTTTTTTTTCTCTTAAACTTGGTACATCACTGAGTATGGAAGAAGGAAGATGAGAAGATACAATCCTGACTGGGTATCTGCCACAAAGCAGGCTGGGAAATACCCATGATGCCAGGTGGAGTTCAGAGTTCCTAGGGCTGAAAGGACTGCTGACCCCGGCTCTCTTTCTGTCTGGTGCAAAAAGGGTGGTTTAGGTTGGAGCTGCCTCTACGTAGGCTGAGAGGAACTAAATTAAGGTATTTGCCCAGAAGCTTAGGGAGGACTTTTTTCAGGGTGTGGGGGAGAACTTAGCTGGTACTGCCTTTGTTGTTCTCTCCCCAGGCCTTCCTTCCTGCTGGGTCCATGCTGGGCTGGTCCCCCTAGAATACAGTGCATCTCAAATTGTCATGAACCCACAAATCCTATCCTCATTACTTATAAGGTCTCTGCTCTAAGTATTTTCCAGAACTCTATCAGTCATTAGACAAGCTACTATGAAAGAGAAAGCATTATACACCAGTTAAAAACATATGCAAAACCAAGGCTCATTAGAGAAAGATAATATTCATGCAGATTTTACAAACCGTGTCTTTAGGGTGGCCCAATAAGTAGAAATATGGGGACCCATGCTTGTCACTTTTCATGCACATGGAGAGACTGGAAGGTACCATTCCTAAAGGAAGGGGAGGAACAGCCTAGGACCAATCATTAGAATTAACAGAACCAGTGACAAAGATATATTATTACTGTTAGAATCAAGATTGCTTAGTATGTTTAGAGCAGTTGAATAAAAATTATCTAGGCAGTAAGAATAAAGACTTTAAGTAAAGCTAACCCTATCAGCCATGCAGCAAGTGAAATTAGTAAAAGACTGAGCTATATGTATATTTCGAAAGTAGAATTTTCTCAAAATATTGAGGGCATCCTGAGGTGCTTTTTGGGAGGCATGGATGTTAACAAAATTTGAAATGGTAACACCAGAATTCTTGTTAAAATTTTTTTCACAATAATGGGATATTTAGTGATATCAACTGTCATTTGAGAATCAGAGTAATCATTTCCTAAATTTTAAAAAAGTCTAAAATAAAACATGCTGTCCCCATGTTTACATTTATGTTTTCTCTAATAACCTCATCAATTCTTGTAGTTCCCCTCACCTCTAACATCTGCTTATTTATATTCAAAGTTCACAGTTGACTTGCTGGATGTAATTGCTTTCTGGAAAAAATAAAATAAAGCTAAAAAAATATTTCAGCAATGTCTTGCCTGTTTCACTCTGCTGTACTCACTGGATGCCAGCTGTGCTTTGAAACTAACCAACAACCTTTTGGTCTGCATCTAGCTCAGATGAAAGCTAGACATTCTGGAATATCTAGGTCCATAATCTCCAAAGATCAAGCCCCTAGCACAGGCAATAACTGGCCCTGCTACACCTGCTGTCTCTCAGCTCTAGATGGTGTGAGGTATGAGCTCACTGTGAAGAGCACTTAGCCACGTGCTCAGACCTGCTGAGGCCTGACTCTGCTCTGCCAGTGCGCACTGACGACACTCCCCATGTACACTCTTGGCTCTCCGCAGGTGCTGCTGTGTGCCTGGCTTTGGTGGGCAGAGTGGACTAGGACTCACTGATTTGGGATGATGCCACAGGGTGTGTTTCTCTGGCTTGATGTGTGTCTGAGAGCAGGAAGAGCGCGGCAGGAGATCTGACACCCCGGGTTAAATGGGAAGGGGAACCTCTCGGTGGGAAGGAGGCGAATGCTTCACAATGAATGTCACAAGTGAAAATGAAACTTCAGGATTTATTAATTGAGTTTACCATTTAGCCTGGCCAAGATGCAAGCAATTTCGTGTGAGAGTCATCAAGCTGTTTCAGTGTCACACAGAGAAGGCTCTCATTTGATTTTAAACATAGCATTGACTGGGCTTCAAAGACTCAAGTGCTGGGAAACCTCATGCCTAGAAGGTCAAATAAGAGGACCCAGAACATGGTGGAAAGAAATTGCTGTGATGGCAGGAGTGGAAGCTATGGCAGGAGATGGGAAGCAGAGCTACATTCTGTGCTAGGCACATTTAGTGCATGTGTTATGAGTGTATGTGTCTGTCCCTAAAACCTGGGGTCCTGATGAGGCCGGAGGAGCACTATGTGTTAGAAAGTGGGCACCCTGAAAAGACCAGAGGCCTTTCTACAGAAGTGTAAGAGCAGGCTAGTCTGTAAGTAAATGTCTGTGCCTCATTATAGGTAACAGATGTTCAGTCTGGGCTAAGGATCTGTTTGTTCTACTAAAAAACTTTTTTGAGCCCAAATACCACACTGAAGAATATATAATTCTCTAAGTTTAGGGATTTTGTTATAATTACAACACAGAATTTAGGCCTAGAGTAAGGCATAATATGCTTTTATCTTTGGTCCTAAGGGAGTTCAGTTAAAAAGAAATATTGGGAGGTCTTTATCAGAATGGGACATGGGGGCAATACTAACACTGAACAAGATTATAGGCAGAGTTTGTGAATAATGGAAATCTAGTCTTGTGGCAAAAATATGGAGACAGTAAAAGATCAGTGGTTCAGAGGGACTAGAGGGGAGGGAAGGATGAATATGTAGAGTATGGGATTTTTAGGGCAGTTAAAATACTCTGTATGATACTATAATGGCAGATATATGTCATTATACATCTGTTCAAATCCACAGACTGTATTACTAACAATTAACCCTAGTGTAAACTATGGACTTGGGGTGATAATGATGAGTCAATGTAGGTTTAGCGTTTGTAACAAATATACCACTTTGATGGGGTGTGTTGGTAACTGGGGAGGAGGGGCGGGCTGTACATCTGTGGGGTCAGGTAGTTTATGGAAAATATCTGTACCTTTTTCTCAGATTTGATGTGTACCTCAGTTAATTTTTTTCCTGTTGCTGGAGATTGAACCCAGGACCTCATACATGCTAGGCAAGTGCTCTACCACTGAGCTATATTCCCAGTCCTTGCTGTGTACCTAAAACTAATCTAAAAAAAATAAAGTCTTCAAAAAACAAAGCTGGTCTTATGGACTCATTGTTTCTTCTGATAGAAATGAAGGGCTTAGAGCACTTTAGTTTTACAACTATGGCTGGTGAGTTACTTGATGTGGGGAAGCTAGAATGGGGCGCTAGGCACAGGCACCTGGGAAGTGGTGCTTTGGAGACCAGGTGTTTGGTTATGGTAGTTGGCTGGACCCACCTTAGAATATGTCGTAAGGTATTGAACTTTGCTTTGAGCACCTGGACACTAGGGTTTTGTTGGCAAACTCCTTCATAAGGATCAAAACCTTTTCTGTAACGTTTCTGTTTCAAGACAAGAGAAAATCAGACAGTGTCAAACGGAGCCTGGGCCAGTAGCACCAACTTCCTAAGGGGTGGAGCCGAGGGGTTAGAAGCAGACCTGCAAACAGCACTGTCCTGCTGTGAACCACAGGCCAGACTCTCCACAGTGAGGAGAGTGGAAACCACCTCAGACTGTCAAAACGGCAGGAGATGGAAATGGCAGACCAGGCAGGACAATGAAACCTCCTTTCTTTTAAGTTTCAGTGGCGGCAAGTCTTAGAAGCAAAGATGGGCAAAGAAAGAGGCAGGCTCCTCTTTTACAACAGCACTAGAAAAGATAGTTCCAGTAACCCTACAGGACATGGAAGTCTCTGAATTTGCTGGGATGGCACTTTAAACATGGGAGTCCTGAGCTCAATAGACTTTATCAGAATGTCCAGAAGGGGTGTGGAATGTGAGAGGGAGCATGGATACCTGAGTATTTAATAGGCTCAATCATTGCTCTAAAACTTGTGTATATGTGAGAGAGAGGGAAAGGGAGGGAGGAAGGGAGGAAGGGAGGGAGAGGAAGAGGGAGAGAAAGAGGGAGAGGGGAGGGGGGGGAGAGAGAGAGAGAGAGAGAGAAAAGAAGGAGGAGGAGGAGGAGGAGGAAGAGAAGGGAGGGATGCTTTTGATTCTTCTCAAGTGTTAACTTATCATTTTCAGCCTCATAGGGGTTTCTGACTCTCCATATTTAATAGTGTCTCTGGATCCTTGATCTCCCTCTTACCCACCATGTAAGAAACATTCTTTTGAATTTGTGACTTCTTCGAGGTTCATCCAACATTCTTAATGTATTTAGCAGTGTTTTCACTAAGAAAGCTGCCTTTTCTCCTGGATTTTTGTGGAAAGCAGCCTTTTTTTGAGTGAGCTCAGTTTTATGTCTGTTAAGGCAAGGAAAAGAATGTCCCTTTTAGACTCTAAAGTATGACACTCGGGGACGGTTGCTGGAGGAGCAGGAATCTTTAGGTTTTGCAAGATGCATATGGGCACTCTTCTCAATGGGAGTTGGAAAAGATGTCTCTTGGTTCACTCATTTCTTTCCTACAACTTAAGTGTATGGGAATTGAGGGATGTTGGACCTTAAGAGCGAAATGGAGTCTTCCTGGTAGAATTTTTGGTCACTGTGTGGTCTAATACATTTTATTGGAGCCTTAAATACCTAACAAACAAAGATGTGCAGGTGTTGGTGGTGTGTCATTTAATATATCTTTTTTTTGTGGTACTGGGGATTGAACCCAGGGACATTCTACCTCTGAGCTATACCCCCAGCCCTATTTTTTTTTTATTCTTTATTTTGAAACAGGGTCTCACTAAGTTGCAGAGGGCCTCACTAAGTAGCTGAGGCTGGCTGCAAACTTGCGATCCTTCTGTCTCAGGCTCCCAAGTACTGGGATTACAAGCGTGCGCCACCACGCCTGGCTTAATATACCCTTAAAGACAAAAAAAATGAATGTTGGAAATCATGTAAGAATATGTAAAAAAGAAGGAATATAGTAGCCGATGAGTTTCAATAAAATCACAGGAAGAAACGGGATTTCTCCCTCACCCAAAGAACACTTGTGGTAACATGGGAGGTTTGGGCAGAGCACTGAGGAGAGGAATTTCAGAGTCACGTGTTCTTTAAGGAAGCTCCTATCTCTGACTCCACTAAACAGGAACATGTGAACTGTATGGTTAGAGAATTCCCTGGGGTTGTCTACACGCTGCAGACAGCAGGTGTGTGCCTTGTAGCTAGCAAACAGCAACCCGTTGTCTGTAGGATGCAGCTCGGGGTTCTGCTAGACAGCCTGGCCCCTTCCCTGGGTGCGCTACATTCTCTCTTACTCAGCAGAAGGTGTTCTTGAGTGATTTGTGGAATCTCTCATGGAAAAGGAAGGTACGCTCAACCATGAGTGTCAGGAGATGGGATTAAATTTCAGAATTTATGATTGAAGCAAGCCTCCTTTTGCCCTATTGAAAGTGCAGGTGAATCAGCGCAAAGGCTATGGAGCCACTTACAGCTCCCGTAAATGTGGTCTCTGCCAAGGAGGTGAAGGCAATAGCCACGCTCCCTTGGTCACACAGTAAAAACCCACCCGAGATAGCCCCAGGACACAGGTGACAGGGCTGCAGGCTTCCGGACCTGGCTGATAGCCACAGGAGTGGAAGAGTTAGGATTAGCAAATCTGTCAGATGGAATTCTGGCCCACTAGCTTGGGATTTATAATTCATATAAGGTCTAGGCAGAGATTCATCCATACTCAGCAAGTCCTTTCTTCAGAAAAAGTACAAATTATTGGTATGAACATTACAAAGGAAATGCTTAACAAACTGAAGAAGCCAGGTGCTCTTCAAGAATTCTTAACACACTAGAAGTACTTATTAAATTCTATGAATAATTAATAAACCCATTTTAATTTTTTTATGAGAGCAGATCCTTTGAGACCCTTTTGTCCATCTCCACTCTTGTTAGAATGTCGTTACACATGTCCTCGTCATTGAACTGTCTGCTCACTCAGCTGGCCAGGTCTGTATCTTACCTTCAGTGTCTGCAAAGTGCCGCTGTGCACACAGCAGGTGTGTGGTAAGTCTTGGTTTAGTTGAGGAAATATTAATTCTACCAATGGACAACATTCACTCCAGGACTTGTCCCATATGGAATATTTGGTAAGGGCATATTGTCTAGAGTTTATGTTTGAATGATCAGAGGGAAGAAATGAGTTGCTGAGCAAATAATTATAAATAAGATTATAAGGGCATGCGTATATTTACTTGTCAGCATATATTAAGAAGACAAAGCAAATCAGCATCCCTTATTGCCATCTAAGTCATGACTAGTTCTGCTTAAACTGGTGCTCTGATGTGACTGTTCTAAGTCATTTTAATTTACTGATTAAAGGGAGACTTTTAACTCAACTATTCGGCCATTTCGTTTCTTCAGCTCCAGTCGCTAGCTTAGACAGAGCCTTTCTCTATTTAGTGCAGTTTTATTATACTTTTAAAATGTACACAATTTCATTTACCAAGGGCCTGTAATCAAATCAAAACCTATTAAAGATACAATTATCTTTGAAAATGGAAGTGTAGGCAGAAGTATAATTTACAGACTGGCTATTTCTTTCCCATTGTGTGGGCATGTGGAGTTAGTTGTTGCTGTGCCATTTCTGTTGTGAGAGTTCTGCTTCATCCTTTCTCCCCTGCCTGGCCTCCAAAGACCACCGAGGCTCCCCCTGGTAACTCTTCAGCATTCTATTCATCAAGACTCGCTCTGAGGCTGAATAAGCAGGCCTAGCACCAACCCAGACTGAAAAGCATATTTGCTTTATTCCAGTCAACTCCAAACGGCAAATGTCACCAAGGGGAACGCTCTGCTTTGGTTTGAACTGCTGGTGCTGGGAATTTTCTCATCCAGAGGCACCTCTATTTGCCTTGGCCCTGGCTGTGTGGCTTGGTTTACAAATCAAGTGTATGTTCATGTCGGATGCCCTGCATGCTAATCAAGGACACCTGTATTTCAAGGCAGGGAGCTAATTTGTATAATTTATTCCTGTGCAGTTTTGCAGCCATGACGTACTCTTCCTTTTCTCTTAACCTCTTTAGATTTAATTTGAATAGCAGCAACCAGCGCCGAGGAGGGCACTGTTTCCGATGCACCATCTTTTGATTCTTTTCTCAGTGGGTGAAGTCTCCTTATTCCTGCCAGTTGTTGAGATGCGTGTCAGGGGAGGCAGGACTCACACTTTCCACTGAGTTTATAATTAACAAATTCTTATCCTGAGGACCAGAGTAGTGTTGAAGTACCTGTCTCCCGAGCTTCTCTTTCAAGGACTTAACTATCAAAGCAACTTCTCCTGTGAAGCCCTTATCATTTGCCAACTCCCCTTGCAGCTGCTCCTTAGTCTCTATGAACAGCCACTGTTTTTGTGGCTGCATTTGTTGATTTATGCCTCTGAATTGGCCGAGGTGCCACCTGGCTGATTAGTCTGATGGTAATTATGGACGGCTTATTTGCAGGGTATTTATTCCCTTCCCTGGCTGCCTCGGATTCCCGCTGATCTTGGTTAGTCAGTGATCTGACAGACTGCCCTTGGTGCTGTTCCCTTTCCATTGTACCTGTGCTTATCTGTCTGTCACAGATCACCTTAAGAACTCAGAGCTTGAGTTTTGCATTTTTCTTGACTGAGATCCGCTTTTCCCTGACAAGTCCACAAGTCCAGATAAGGGTCTTGGTTCAAAGCTGCTCTGCATTCTGAGTTCCGTGGGTATCAGAGGGAGCCCTGGTGGCTGTTACTTACAACCTTGCACGCCTGTTGTCCTATCGTCTCATCTTCAGAGTCCACTCTCTCCCAGGCTGGCTTAAGCCTGAAGGTTAAGTATGTCTCCTATGGACTCCGATAATCCCCTTTAACAATCCTTTAAGGATGGATTTTATGCCAAGTTTAGGATCTTAAAAGGCAAAGGAAACAAATAGGTTTAAATTAATATTGGACAGAAAACAGTTTCCTGTGATCAGGGTCCATCTGGACAAAGTAGATTATGTCCTTAGTTCTGTCTACTGCTCAACACAAGCATTTTCTTTTGTTGTTATGGCTCTGCTCTTGTGCTTTGTTATCCTCTTCTCTGGAGAATTTTATTAACATGTACTCTGTCTTGGACAAAAAATTCTGTTTCACACTACAGTCTGTTTAACTGGTGTTTTAGGAACGATGTTTCTTAGCTGTGGGCATTCTGTGCCCCTTGGGGTCGTTTGCAGAGCCATGAATGTGGCTGTGTATTTGTCTGGCTTCTGATGCAGAAAAGAGTTCCCACAGCAGGCCCGAGAGGGCCCTCCTTAGAGACGCCTGCTCACAAGCTTGGTCCTGGCCCGCTGCTGGGAACATGACTGCTAAATCGTTCCCTACGCAAATATAAACCTATCGCTAAATGATAAGGGTGTCTCCTTGTACTTAAACTGTTTGTAAAAATGATGTGGTTTGTGCTGAACATCTGCTTTCCTTCTGGGAGTCTGGAATTTTGATCCAAGCCAGGCAGAGACTGCCGCATAACCAGCCCCAGTGAAGACCAGGCATGCGGAGCAGCTAATGAACTCCTTGGGCCCAGAGTGGCATTTTCCTTGCTAGGGGCAAAGTGCATCCTGGGTGACTCCTCACCTGGGAAGGGGTGGAGGGGGAGGGGGAGAGGAAGAAGGGAGAGGGAGGAAACCCGAGAGCGAGAGCATGCCCAGGGAAGCCTGGCTGTGGATGTCTCTGGACCCTGCCTACATCTTTTTTTCCATATGAGCCCACTGTGTATCCTTACTACCTTGCCATAATAAACCTTAGCCGTGAGTACAACTATAGTCTGGGCCCCAGCAGCCCACCTAGAAAATCTCTAAATAAAGGAGTGATCTTGGGACCCTGGAGCTCCCCGCACCCCTGCTATGAAATTCCAGAAATATCCTTAGATGGTATAAGCCTCAAAGATGCTGATCTGGACCCTGATCTTCTTGGTTTCTCTTGATCACCATGCATCTTTCAGCTCAGATTTTCCTGAACAATTAATGTTTACTTAGATTATGACCATTCTTTTACTTCCCTAAAGGAGATTGCCCTACTCTCTCAAATTTTTTCTTTCATGGCATCATCTCTAAACTTATTGTACAGTCAAAGTCCAAGTAAATCTAACATGGAAAGTAGCTGACAAGCTCTAAAATTACCAGCAAGCATGACTCTATGTTACATTTTATAAAAATATATTTAGAAAAACATTGCACTCCTGTTATCACAATTACTATTGACAACTGGCCCCTCAAAAGCATGCGCAGATATTTAAACAATTCTCTGCTTTGGTTAATTTGAGAACTTAGTTTTTAATGAATTAATGTTGACATGCTCTTGAATTTTTGTCTTGTTCTAAAACATATTTTTATTTTTTTCTTCAAGATCATTTAAAGTGGTTTTATACTTCTGCATTACAGTTTGAGTTACGCCACAAGCTGGTCAGTAATTTTGTTCTAACTGCTCACTGTGGACAAGGGGCTAGTGTGTGGATGCTGACAGTGTGGGCCAAATCGCGATTCTGTAAGAGGGTAAGAAGCTGAGGATAGCTATGTCAGTCAGATTAACTTGTTAGAAAAATACAGTACAAAGAGTAACTCTATGAAAATTCCCTGGCATAGTTAATAACTTGCTGTGGAGTGAAAAATACCTTTAATAGGAGGTATTAGTTAGACGTGATAGAATTTCACAGGCTATTTTGGTATCGTTAAGTTAGTCAATGCTCTTGGGTACAAAAGTTATTCTCTTCCAAGCATTCAGATTCTTTACAAAGGGATTAATGAGGGTGCCATTTAGTAGGATCAGGCCTGTGCTTATTGCTAATATTAATATTTAAAAATTTTTTACTAGATCCAAGCATTAAGGGTGGGAACCTGGGATAAAATATTTTCTTGGGCACAGAGCCAGCCCTACAGAAATGTCTGAATGCGTTTTCATCCAGTGGGAGGGCTTGCTAGCTCTTTTTGTAACGGGCATGCAAGACATTGAAATATAATGTCTTTAAGGGCCTTTGAATTCAGATATTTCAATGGAACTCAGTACATCGTTCTGCCCTGCTAAATAAGGAGATGTTAGTTTTTTAGACAATGTGTTTAAAAATCATAATTTGTAGTATTTTCTGTGCTACTCTTCATGGATGCCGGTCTGTCTGTTTCTCTGTCGTTCCTTGACATGGTTTTTGAAGACCAGCTCAGGTGCTGATGCTTTTCATGTCATGACCACGTGGCTGTTTCTGATAGACTAGTTTTGCTTTCAGTAGTGTCTGTAATAGGCTGCTGAGAAATAACAACTTTAAAGATTTTTAAGGCAAATCCATGAATTAAAATGCACTTTTAAGCTTTCCTCAAAAGCATATAGAAATACAATGGTAGGCATGCATTTTGGGGATAATCCCTAACTGCCAAGGAAATGCAACTGTTGCATGAACTGAAGTTAACACTTGAAACTTCATACCCTGAGGATTCTTGCTGGCTCGGCTCCTGGCCCCACTTACAAACCCTATGGGACAGTCTGATGCATGAGCAATTTTAGGAAGTGATTGATAAATTACTGTAGACTCAAATGAACAGAGGACTTTCAGCCAAATTACAAACATTCTGACTTATAAAGGGTGTTGGATCTCCCTGCACACTCAGAGATGCCCTGAAAGGTCACACATTTGATATTTTAAACATTCTTAACCGAGGGAGCAAAAGAAAGAGCTCATACAATATGTGTTGGGCTTGAGTATACATATGTGCATATTTATCCATTGATAGCTAAATATATTTAGGTAGAAATAGACAACTGATAGAGTTTCATAAATAAGCTTAGGCATTTATGGTAGATGAGAGCAGAACAAAGGTGAGTCAAAACGTGAAACGCACCATACTCCGGGACCTGTCCCGTGCCTCGCTTCAGCAGCAGCCTCACCCTCCTTCCTCCCGATTTGATGAGTTCTATCGCTCTGGCGTGCGTCATATCCCTGGTGCTTTCCCCATTGATTTCAATGATTTGATCTCCTACCTGTTAATTAAAGAAAAATGAAGTCAGCCAAAGACGGGTTTACTCAAGTTGCATTTCCAAGAGATTAAAGAAAGCATCCCAGAAAATCCATTTCCTAAGAGCATTGGAACAGTTTGGTTGCAGCCTGCTGCTCCCCAGGCGAGGCTCGTCCCTGGCTGCATCCTGTATCTGAGCACCGAGCATTCTCTACCTTTATCAGCGATGGAGGTGGTGGCGCTGGGCCACCTATACTTAGCTCGTGTGGCAGAGGCTGTAAACTACTTATTAGAAAATATGTCTGATGCCACAATTCAAAATAACCTGGCATCTTTGTTTTGAAGCAAGAAGTAAATATGTTAAGGGCTTTTTACAGAACATATCGCCAGCTTTTGGCTTAGCGCAGTACCTAATTCAGCGTGTTGGAGGGAATGATTGGTTTTGTGCCTCTCTGAGAATTTTTATTATGTACCATTTAAGTCTCCCTGGGTGTTACTGCAATATCGCCTTCAATGTAACCAGTGGTCGGCTGATATTCAAATTTGATGATGAGTTTTCTATCACAGTCCCTTGAATTAAAAATGAGATCCTCTATTTTCCACACATGACTAATGCCCTCATTAAGTCTTTGCCATGCTCACACCTGGTTGCCAGAAGCTGTTTGGTTAAGTACCGATCCCTCCTGAATTGTCAAAAATGTCTGGGTTCCGCAAGCAATTATCATTTAGCCTGTGAATAGATATTTGGAATAAAAGAGGTTCATCCGTGAGCACATCATGTAACTCCCACAGTACCATTAACTACTGGGAACCTTTGAATTTAAACATGCCTTATCCCAGTGCAAGTTACTTAAGACAAGTCAGCCAGGAAAAGCACAATGAATTGCTTTGCAAAAATGCTATTCTAGTTTGGTCCCTTAAGCAAAGAAAATCTCAGCCTACACTCTGTAATACAGACAGGATTGCAAAAAAAAAAAAAAAATTCAGATGAGTGTTTCAGGTTGGACAAGAACTAGAAGAAACTGCTGTCACAATGGCAAGGGGCACTGAGATAAGATCCCCAGAGTGGGGGAAATGACAAATCCATGTTTGTTGTAGCAAGGAGGCGGCATCGGTACTTAAGGAGGATTCTACAGGGAGTCCCTACCCTTTCCAATAAAATGGAGGTAAATACTTCCTTTTGTGGCCTTTATTTTATTATTATTATTTCTTAATATGCTTTTATTGGTGCATTATAGTGTCACATTTTGTGGCCTTTAGAAGTACAGTTTTGGGGCAGTGAATGAGGATGGGCTCACTGGTGTGACTTCCATATTCCACAGAAGAACCAGGAAGACAGGACTAAATTGGTTTTAGGGCCAGCATCTTTCCTTCGGTTTCCTTAATTGTCTCCTTCCCTAAGAGGCAACAAGCATAACCTGGGGTTGAGTAGCTGGCCAGAGGCTAGCAGTGAAGCAGAGGCAGAGGTGGGGGCAATCAATGCACGCCACCCCTCACCCACAGCTGAAACCTCATGGCGCAGCATTAAATTATAGAATAAAATAGAAGTTCTAATGAAATTACATATACAGAGCATCTTCATTCCTGGCGTGACTGTCTTCTGAGTGTTGGACTCATAGGACATCCAAATGATTACTAAACATCTTCACCTGGATGTCCAACAGGCAACTGCAACACAACAGCACCAATCGGGCCTTACTACCTTTCTCCCAAAGCAGTTTCTCCTCTCTATTTTTCTGTGCTACTGGGGATTGACCCCAAGGGCATTCTACCATTGAGCTACACTTCCATCCCTTTACATTTTTATTTTGAGACAGGCCTCGATAAGTTGCTCAGGCTGGCCTCAAACTTGTGATCCTCCTATCTTGGCCTTCTTCGTACTGTACTGGGATTACGGGCCTGTGCCACTGCGCCTGGCTCAGTTTTTCCTTTTAATTTCTGGTTAATGGTACCACCATTCACCTAAGCCAGAAGCATGGGGATCACTCAGGACTCCTTATCTCCTCCACGTCTCTGCATTTGTCCCCACCTTCATATGGATCCCATTACTTACTAGCTCTATTCTGGCCTTTACTTGGATTAGTCCAATATTCTCTAGCCAACTCTTCCCCCACTCTCTACTTCTCATCACCAGGATCATTCTTTTCCTTTTCCTTTTTATTCCTTTTTTTGGTACTGGGGATTGAACCCAAGGGCATTCTACCTCTAAGCTACACCCCCAGCCCTTTTTATTTTTTATTTTGAAACAGGGTCTCGCTAAGTTTCTGAGGCTAGTCTTGAACCTGTGATCCTCCTATTTCATCCTCCCAAGTACTGGGATTACAGGTGTCTACTGTACCAGGGTCATTCTTCTAAGGGGAGTCCTTCCAAATGTGTCTGTTCTCTTTGCCGTCTTCGCCCCATGGACCTGGAGATCTCCTGATGGTTCTCAGGGTCAGCCCAAGCATATTCTCCTCTGGGGTGCCTTCCCCAACCCTATCCTTTCCCCACGCAGAGGAGTCCAGCCTCTATTAACTGGTCACTGATTCCCAATGTTATTTATCATGCCTCACTACCCATTTGACTCTCTGACTTCCCTCTACACTGTGAGTGTCTTCATTGAGTAAACACTGAATGAAGTGGGTAAGACAATTACTATGCATTGTATCTCTGCTATGACAGATACATCCATGAAGAACTAAGGGAACAGAAAGGAGAGCCATCTAACCAGAATGGGTGGGGTGGGTGGTCAGGGAGAGCTGCTTGTAAGTGGTGACATCTCAATTGAGTTTTGCAGTCTCAGTAGGAGTTCCCCAGGTGAAGGTGGAGGAAAACATTCTAGGCAGAGAACATCATATGCAAAGACCCTGAAACTTGAGAGCTCAGTCTATTTGAGGAACTATTATTAGTTTATTGTGATACTCATTATTATATTTTTCCTCTCTCTCTCTGCTTCCCACCATCATGTCCTAAGGGCCTGTAGCCCCAACGCCTGCTTGGCAGCCAGCATAAAATGGTCAATATATATGTATATGGACAGAAATCTCCAAATCCATAAGCAAATAAAACTTCTTCTTCCTCTAAATTATATGTGTCATGCATTTTGGGTCACAGCAGTAAGGATGCTGACTGAAACCCTCAGGGGTTTGGGCTTTATTTTGAAAGCAATGGCTAGGCACTGAAAACAGGAAACAACCTAACTCTAGAAGCAGGATGGTGTTTAGAAGTCTCCCTGAGACAGCAGTATGGAAAGTGGAGTAGAGAGAAAGGCAGGAAAGGATCTGAGTTGTGGGACTATCACATTGTCCACGTGAGACATTAGGAGGCTGTGGAGAAGGAGGTGATGGGGCATACGAGTGTGGGGGCCTGAGTCCCATTTAACTGTGTAACTGGTGTGAGGCACACTATGTATTTGTGAATGAATGAAGTATTTCCCCATGGCTTATCTTGAGAACCATGGGAAAGGGGTTATAAGCACTCTGGACCCCCAAATCAAACTTTGATAACCACTGTTGGCTGAGGACCTTTTATCCTGAGACTGATGTTTCAATGACAACAACAACAAAACATGTGCAAGGAGAAAGAGAATGAAACGGATTTTGTGGTGTAACAGAAATAGTAACTTCTTTTGCTCTCTAGTCCCATACCTGAGTATGGCAAGACTTAGGAAATTTGATGTTTGTATTCTCTTGTGTGTTTATTTTCCTCTTTCCCTACAGAGTTTATGAAAATTAAGGGTGAAAAAGTAGCATGGGAGCATAGGGGTAGTTTGGAAAACTGTGAAGGAGGTGGAGAATCAGAAGGATTTAAGAGCCGCACAGGGGATGGGGTGATGTTCCTCATGTGAGGGTTTCAGGGATGGGGTTCTTGGAAGAGTCTGGATATTATTTTCATTGAGTTTCTAGGAGCCCTGGCTGACTTGCTTGGAAGATTTTCATAATTTTGGCTTTCCATGTAGTTTCCTCAGAGAGAGAAGAGAACAACTCTGCTACCAGTTGAATGGAAGCCCTTATTCACTCATCTAAGAGCTTCCAATCCCTCCCAAGCTCCCTCCCTATTCCAAGGTACAGTTTACTATCTTATTGGGAGCAATGGAAGTTTTGGATTGGTCCAAGATATTACCAAATTCAGAAAAAAAAAATTCTTGGGGGCTGGAAGTAGTTATATAACAAAATGGAATTGCTTCTGCCAGCAGATTTAATTAGCCAAGTGTTCTGGGCAGTGTGTAAAAATGGGTTAATTCACTTGGAGCTAGTTTCAGTGGTGACAAACTCAGTCTAGGCCCCTCTGTAAGACTCCTAGCTCTCCTTGTGATGACATAAATTATAAACAGGTTTATTTTTCATTTTCATTCCAATATCAGCATTGTGTCTGGTCATTTTAACTGGAGCTTCCTAAGTAAGTCTGGGGTGTGACTTCTTTCACTTTCATCTTCTTAGTTTCTGGATGTGTAAGAAGATGGGTTTACCAGAGGGAGAAGAGTCTCTCTCCCTACCTTCTGACTTTGTCTGACTTTGCTGCAGCAGCCTGTGTGTGGCCAAAGAGCATCCCTTTCCTGTATCACAATCGGGGCAGGGATTAATTTGATAAAACCAATGAAAAATTCATAGCCCTTCCAGGATGAAGAAAATGGCCAGCTGTAACCCCGATGTGCTCTGTGTACCTTTGTTGCTACAGAGCTATCTTCAACTGATCTATATTACTAATACAAAACTTAAAAGATCTCTACTTGTTCTTAGATAATGTTTGAAATCCATGTTCTAGTTAGAGAGAGAGAGAGATTAGAAATAGGTAGTTCAGGAGACTGACCACAGGATTTAAGGGGAAATATAAATATGTATTGATTTTTTTTCCCTATGGAAGATCTACTTTTTTGTGTGTGGTCCCCTGGGGGTAACTATCAATCTTTTTTTTTGTTTTTGTGGTACCGGGGATTGAACGCAGGGGCGTTCTACCTCCGCGCTACACCCCCGGCCCTATTTTTTTAAAATTTATTATGAAACCAGGTCTCACGAAGTTGCGGAGGGCCTCACTAGGGAGAGAGAGAGAGAGACAGAGAGAGAGAGACAGGGAGAGAGAGACAGGGAGAGAGAGAACGAGAGAGCTGAGGCTGGCCGCGAACCCGGATCCTCCGGTCTCCGCCTCCCAAAGTACTGGGATTACAAGTGTGCGCCACCACGCCCGGCTGTAACTAACAATTTTAACGTCTGGCCACATCTTGGGGCAAGCCAGATTGAGATGATTGCTGTCTCTTGACAAAGTCTAATAAGTTCTGAATTTGTACTCACAAATACTTTCTCATACATCACAGCAGATTTTTTTTTTAAGAGAGCAATTACCAAATCCTTGAACTTACTTGAGGCTCTGCGGATAAAAAAATGTTTCTCTTCTTACTGGCAAATGTAAATGTTCAATATTTCTTCTTCTTTTTTTTTTTTTTGTTGCAGTACCGGGGATTGAACCCAGGGGCATTCTACCTCCGCGCTACACCCCCGGCCCTATTTTTTTTTATACTTTATTTTGATACTGGGTCTCATGAAGTTGCGGAGGGCCTCACTAAGGAGAGAGAGAGAGAGAGAGAGAGAGAGAGAGAGAGCTTAGGCTGGCCGCGAACCCGGATCCTCCGGTCTCCGCCTCCCAAAGTACTGGGATTACAAGCGTGCGCCACCACGCCCGGCATCAATATTTCTACTTAAGTGATTAGTAATTCAGGTGGCAAGACAAAATTTAAACTCAGTTCTGTATGCATTTTGGTGGCCAAGTAATACAGAAAGTATTTGGTCTGGCTCAATGAAATCCCTTTAAGAACTTGATTTAGTCTTGGATTTCCTTCAGTTCCCAGTCACAGCAGCCCAAACCCACAGGATTGCTGGGTCATCTTCACAAACATGCTTAGCTGGACCTTATCAGTTAATCACACTTATACTACTACTGCACCAAAAGAACCTATTTTGCATGATAATACTTGAGTGAGATGATCCTAGATTATAATTAGATATGAGGAAGTGAGCATCTTTAGAATATTATGCCAATAAATAACAGATAATTTGTATTTCTTATTTCACGATGGACTTACTGTGGGCCTTTATTTTTGGCTAATTCTCTGAAGTCACAGGTTAATGTCGCCATAATTCCTCACTTATACACTGGCTTCTCCCACTGACCTGGCACCCCTCATGGGCAGGGAACATACCTGCTGTCTTTGTGTCACCTGTCCCCGCCACAATTCCTGATATGTAGGCCCTCAGTTAATCACAGCTAAGCCAATGCATGTTCACTTTGCTTTTCAGGCACAGTAAAAGTCTTCATTCTCACGACATAGCTTGAGAACACCTCTGCATTCCTCAAGCTTTCTGGATATATTACTAAGTACTTGCAGATGGACCATAACATTCAGTAGTATTTGCAGGAGACCAAATGAGGTTTCAGTAATGGTGACTTGCACAAATTGTTAGAGGTAGGTAAAGGTATGAGACACAAATGCTAAGGATTGAGAGAGAGAGAGAGGAATGGAGGCTGAATTGAATAAAAACATAAAGCTCCGAGGGGAAAAAATCAGAATGAGGGTCCTTGTTGCTCTAGGCATCATCATTAGGTACTCAGAATAACAGGGTGCCTGGGCCTCTTGGTCCCACAGGATCAAAGGACAGGCTAACTTTCAGCTTGCCAGTGACCCTTCATATGTAATGGCTGTTTTCATGAATACCCTTTGTCAGATATTGTTGTTATTATTACTTTTTTGTGGTGCTGGGGGTCAAACCCAGGGCCTTGCACATGCTAGGCAAGCACTCTCTCACTGAGCTATATCCCCAGCCCTGTTAGATATTATTTAATAATCATTACAGTAAACATGTTTCCCCAGGGGTTACACTGAGTGTTTTGGTTAACCTTCCCATTCTCTCCCATTAGACTCATAATTGAATTAGATGGGATCCAGTGACCTGTTACAGGGCCTGGCTCTTGTTATAAACTATTGTGCACAGTTTTTTTTTTTTGTTCCAGAGAGAAAACATTTAACCCAACTGGAAATTGAAACACAGGTTTGCGAGCACCGAAACCATGAATTTCATTTGTCTCAATGTTGAAAACTGAGATTCTTTATACGATGTTCTAGACAATAATCACTTAGGAACATTCCCCAACATCTCTCAAGAAACTTTACCCAAATAGAAGTGAGAAAAGGCCCGATGGATGTACAAATAGCCCTTAATCAAGGTTATGCCTGAGCACATTCCTGCCTAGAGAGTCATAAAGATGAGGGCTATAAGTGGGATAAGTTGTAGGCTATCACCTATAGAGGGATTCTGAGGGGTTACCACTGGGTGCGGGTGGTGTACCTTCTCCCATGGTTTTATTATTTGTGTACTTACCCTTTAAGAAGATGTGTTCATAGCTCAAACACTGTCTTTGACTTGGGTACACTACCCCATGGTGGGGGTGCTGCCTTGGCTGGACATTCAAATTAGGGGGCTAGTTCTGGCCAGAGTTTCAGGGAGAGCTCTCCATTCAGGAGCCTCTCCATTTCTCATTCTATTTTTTTTTTTTTTTTTTTTGCGGTACCAGGGATTGAACCCAGGGGCATTCTACCTCTGAGCTACACCCTCAGCCCTATTTTTTACACTTTATTTTGAAAGAGGGTCTCATGAAGTTGTGGAGGGCCTCACTAAGCAGCTGAGGCTGGCCACGAATCCTCCGGTCTCCACCTCCCAAGTACTGGGATTACAAGCGTGCGCCACCACACCCGGCTCTCATTCTATTTTTTAAAAAGTCTCTAAATTTAAACATGGAAAATACATGTGAAATTTATGATGATGCAATATTCCAACCGTGGAAGTAGTTGAACTTTTATGACACTTTGCTATCTTCCTTGCCAGATCTTTCCTTTTCTCCTTGTCAAATACTACCATTGCTAATCTCATACAGAGAGTTTTATTGGATTGCTTCTCTCTAAATGTTCTTACTCTTCCAGGGCTTTTAATTTTGATCGATGCCCTATTCTTGAAGTCCTCTCCGCTTCTTGCTTTATGTATGTTCTCTGGGTCATCTGTTCCTAGCACTCTAAGGTTTTTAGAGTGTTTCTCTTTCTGTGCCTTTGTAGACACTGTTCCATTTGTCCAGAAACTGCATCCCCCTCATCCTCCACTTCAAACAGCTAAGTCCTACTCTCCCTTAGGACCAACTTCAGATATGGTATTGTCCAGGGAGGCCTCCATCACCCCACTAGTCTCAGTTGGGTGCCTGCCCTGTGCATTTCTTTAGACTCACTGGCCTTTGCCTATATAATTCTACGATAAGCTCTCCAAGGGCAGGAACTCAGCCACATCAGATATATCCATATATATTTGTTCAATAGATGAATGGATAAAATGATTGAAGGATTTTTAGAAGATTTTTTTAACTCAATGTTCCTTATTGCTTAAACCAAATTTAAATAAGGTTTAATAATGTAATAAAATTTCATAATATATGTCACTACCTTTGACGATGATTAAATAATATAAAGTATATGTAAGTGCCTTATAATCTCTAAAATATATGAATGTAATTTATTGCTAATTCACCAACATCATCTTCATCATCAACATGGTAGAAGAGAGGAAAAGGAAACATAGTAGTAAGCTCTACATAATGAATCTAGGAGAGACACAGCTCAACTCCTGAGGATGTATTGAATGGGGAGTAGGGCAAATGGTGTTTCTTGGGAAATATCACAGAGATTAAAAACTCTTCTGTTGGTTTGATAAGTACTGCCCTACAGGAATTATTATAGGGCAGAACGCTATTTCTTTTTTTAATAATTTCAGATGAAATCCTTAGGAAGAGAATTTCATTGAATGCTTGGCTGATAACCCAAAACCCTAAGCAAATATGGGGAAATAACCACAGGTGTGACAACATATGTGAATGCAAAGGAAGAGATTTTCAAGACAAATTGGTTGAAGTGGAAATAGTTTCTACAAAGGAAAAAATCACCACCGCTATTCCATTTTCATATGTGTTTGGCTGTTGAGCTAAGAAGAAGAGACTGAGACAATATCTTAAAATTATTCGCCTGAGCAAGAACAGAAAGCTCTCAGTGGCAGCACAGCTAGCCGCTTATGCCTTTGCGCAGAAATCACTTACATCAGGTCATAAAGTCCATTTCCCTGGTTGATTGAAAAATAAACAAAAGAAAATCAAAGAGGAAACTTTCTATTGTGGATACTGTGCAGGCTATCATTTCCCTTCCCTGCATGTAATTGAGAGGAAAAAGGGAATATTATTCTGCATACTTGTTTAATCAGATATATTTATTTTCCAGATGCAAACATCAGCCTTTGTGCAATGACTGCTACATTGGCACATGATAACAATTCCTTGTTCTCCTGCAGCTCACCTTCTTGCATATTATATTTACATTTCACTGTTGACGTGGACACGCCATCCCATGGTGGGGTACTGCCTTGTTGGACATTTAATTAGAGGGCTGGCTTTGGTGGAGATGCAAGGAGGGCTCTCCATTCAGGAGTTTTCATTTCTAATTCTATTTTTTAAAAATTGGGTAACCTGACATGATAACAGTATGAATTAATGTGAAAGTTATACCAAATGGGTGCCAGGTGCATCAATTAGCTGGGTTATTTATTATGTATGTGTGTATATATGTATGTATGTATGTATACCAGCAATTGAACCCAGGGACATTCTGCCTCAGAGATACACCCCTGGCCCTTTTTATTTTTATTTTTTGGAGATAGGGTCTTGCTAAGTTGCTGAGAGTCTTGCTAAATTACTGAGGTTGACCTCAAACCTGCAATCCTACTATCTCAGCCTTCCAAATACTGGGATTACAGGCATGACCACCAAGCCTAGTTTGGGGTTTTGAATAGTTTAATAATGGGATTATTTTAGAAGTGTGGGCAGGATTGAGGCAACCAAAAAGGGCCATTGAGGCACTGAAGGGCACAGTGGGTGCCATTACTACCTCTAGTCTGGAAGACCCCAAGGAAGGGAAGAAAGTTCCCAGGGCCAAGTGAGAGCTAGAATCATGAAGGAAAGGCTGCCTGCCTAGTTGGAGCTGTAGAGGGAAAGAATACTGCCAATCCCCAATCCCTCTATGGCAAACAGAATAATGTCCCTCCAGAGACATCCACCTCCTAATCCCTGGAATCTATGAATATGTTCCCATCCATGGCAAAAAGGGCTTTGCAAACGTGCTTACTCGAAGGGTCTTGAGATGGGAACCCTGGATTAGCTGGGTAGGCCTAATGTAATCCCAAGGGTCAAAGAGAGAGTGGGAGGGAGGGAGGGAGGGAGGGAGGGAGGAACTATAAGATCATAAATCTGTGTCATTTTAAGCTACTAAATTTGTGGCAATTTATTATGGCAGGAATAGAAAACTAACACACTCTTTCTGCCCTCCATTTCCTGCTGGTGTTTCTCATTGGCCCAATCCAACAGGTAGCCAGATGGAAACAGAGTTTGGGTGATACAAATGTGGTGGCCAGCCCCCCAGGGCACAGAATAGGGCGGAGAAGGAGAAGAACAGATCTGGGTGAGAAGGTGGAACAAAAGAAGAACCAGCACTGGGGTGGAGTATGTGTGGGATGGGGCAGGTTTTAAAACAAAGAATGAGTATTACAGATGCTATGTCAGATGAGAGCTTTAAGAAGTAATTCAGGAACAAGACAAAACAGTCAGGTAGTGGCCACCTTTCCAAATCATATTGGAGAAGCGGTTTTTAGAAACCATTATTTGTTTTAATATTTTATTTTAACATGGATTGCCTTTTCAGCTATCATTATAGAAAAATAGGTGGCCTCGGGTTAGTTTGGAATTGCATAAGGCTTCCGAGTCACCTTTGCATCCAGTGACTTTCCAGGTCGACTCCCACTCTGCCCCACAGCCCCTCTTGTTTCCCTTCTCTCTGCCCACCATTCTCACGCAGTCCCCTCGCTTCCCCTCTTCTTTCAGTCCATTGCAATCATATTGTGGTGCTCACCCCTGGTTATCTCTCTTCCTCAAACACCGGCTTTGCTCCACCATGATTCTTGAACAGAGTCCAAACTCCTTACCATGGTGTGTGAGTCCTTCAGGACCTTGTCCCTCTAACCTGCTAGCTTCTGCTGAACCCCTTTCCTCTGTTACTCTGGCCCACATCTCATTCCTTCACTCTTCCCCAGCTTCTCCCACCTCTATATCATTTTTGCTGTGATCCTCAGCCCTCTTTATTATTCTTGCCATTCTCTCTGGATCCTCCAGCCTGCTCTTCTAATCATGATTGTTCTCCAAGGCTGTGCTCAAATCCTCCACCAAGCCTCTGCTGATCACTCCAGGGGAAATGTCTCCTTCACACCCTCTGCACTTTATGCCTCTCTTACAGCATGTTGTACAACCTGCCTCTTAGTCTTAATATCTGTGTTTGTATTCGGCCCACCACCACTTCTCATCCTACTAAAGTATAAACTCCTGGAGAGATGGATTGCACCTTCTAGAAGTAGCTAGTGCATTGCCTTAAAAATAACAGATAATAACAACTTGCTTGTAGTAGAGACAAAAATGATTACTGTGTAGGGCATAAATAGTGGGTGGAAGAGGGAGAGTCACTGGGAGAGTTGAGGGTGGGGGAGGTTTCGAGGGCAGAGTGCTTGGAGGCAGGCTGCATCTCACTCACTATTGTTTTTCCACAGTTGACTAAGGTGCTTGGCACGGGATAAGAGCTTCATGAACATTTAAAAAATGAATAAATAAACACTATCTGCTTTATTTGGGCCCAAGTTAAACCTGAATTCTATGAGAACAAGGCCTTAACAAAAGTCTCTAATACTTGCTATAAAATGAAGAGGCAAGGTTATAAGAATACAAAAACCCCTGATAACCTACTTGCAAAGAAAGGGAGTTAGAGAGCAATGCCTGCCATCACCTTGCTGCAGAAGACGGCCACAAGGTGGAGCCATTTCTTTTCTTTTTGACAACCTTGCTTTTCCTCTCGCCTAAAGCAGACATACTTTTCCCCCCATTTACTGATTCTTGTGAGAAACATGGGAAATAGACTTGTAGGATTTATAATTACACCTCCCAGAATATAGCTAGAGAGCAGAGATCTTGTTTTGTGCTTCCATAATATCCTCTGCACCATTTAGCACAGTGCTGACTGGTGTGTGTGTGTGTGTGTGTGTGTGTGTGTGTGTGTGTGTGTGTAGGGGGGAGAGGGAGGGAGGGGAGCAGGGGAGAGAGAGAGGGAGAAAGAGAGAAGAATGAGTTGTTGATTGCTTTGGGGATGAGGGAACTAAAGGAAGCAGTTGCTGATAATTCTTACTCTACACCTGCACCCGTTGCTCTGGTCTGAAATGTGTCCCCCTAATTCATATGCTGGAAACTTACTCCACAGTGTGACAGTTCTGGGAGGCTGCGTCTTGAAAGAACCTATCTTATTAATCTTTAAAAAAAAAATTTTTTTTTGGTGTTGGGGGTTGCATTCTACCTCCAAGCTACACTCCCAGATCTTTTTATTTTTTATTTTGAAATAATGTCTCACTAAATTGCTGATGGTCTTGCTAAGTTGTTGAGGCTGGCCTCAAACTTGCAATCCTCCTGTTTCAGCCTCCCAAGCCCTGGGATGACAGATGTGCTCTACCATGCCTGACTTTATTAATCTTTTTATCTCTGGTTTCTGTTACCCTTACTTAAGGCAAGAACTCTGAGCTTTAGAGAAAAACATGGATTTATGAAAGACCACATAGTTTATAAGTGGAGGTAGCAACCAGATGTAGCTTCTCTAATTTTGCAACCAGGGCTCCTAACTCTTCATGAGGCTGCTTCAGTCTTGCTGAGGAGGGGAGAAGCCAGCAGAGTTGTTCCCTACTTGGCTCAGTGTTAAGGTTTTCTTCTTCCATGAACAGGATGCGTGCGAGACGTTTATGATTTACTACTAACCTTTGGGACATTGCTTTAAAATACATAATCATGTGTCACAAGTTTGAATGCATTCAAGCATGAGTAGGATTGAAAAAGAAGGTCTGATTAAAGCTGGAAGGAGTATAGCCATAATTATGAATAAATCTCATCGGTACTTAATGGGTCTGAGCATTAACTTTAACTTTTCAAATAAATATTAGTTTTGTGGTGTCAAAACTTAAAAAAAGGGGGATGGCATGAAAGAAGAAATGGGACCACTAGGTAGGGGAGGGGATCTGGGGGAAGGAGGAGAAGAGGCGGGGCAGTGAAATTGATCAAATTATGCTTTTATGTAAATATGAATATGTCACAATGAAACCCACCATCTGTATAAATAATGTGCACCAACAAAAACAAAACAACAGCCGGCCGTGGTGGCGCACGCTTGTAATCCCAGTACTTTGGGAGGCTGAGACAGGAGGATCCGGGTTCGCAGCCAGCCTCAGCTCGCTCTCTCTCTCTCTCTCTCTCTCTCTCTCTCTTACCTAGTGAGGCCCTCTGCAACTTCGTGAGATCCGGTTTCAAAATAAAGTATAAAAAAATAGGGCTGGGGGTGTAGCGCGGAGGTAGAACGCCCCTGTGTTCAATCCCTGGTACCGCAAAAAAAAAAAAAACAAAACAAAACAACAAAACTACATATCTTGGACCTTTGAAGGTTTAGATAAACAGGATCATGGATGTCCTTGTGCCCAATTTTAGCACGGCACGAATAAATAGTATACAAAGTAGAAAAACTCACATCAGTAGAACTCACCGAGCTCTGCTATCTTTGGCCATAAGGGAAAGGCAGTCTTTCTTTAGTGGTTTAATTTTTTTTTTTTTTTTTGCGGTACCGGGGATTGAACCCAGGGGCGTTCTACCTCCGCGCTACGCCCCCGGCCCTATTTTTTATGCTTTATTTTGAAACCAGGTCTCACGAGGTTGCGGAGGGCCTCACTAAGGAGAGAGAGAGAGAGAGAGAGAGAGAGCGAGCGAGTGCTGAGGCTGGCCGCGAACCCGGATCCTCCGGTCTCCGCCTCCCAAAGTACTAGGATTACAAGCGTGCGCCACCACGCCTAGCTTCTTTAGTGGTTTAATTTTAAGACAGCTCTCCAGAGAATGTTTAGTCATTGCAATGGCATTGGCAATGAGTGTGTGGACTATGATAATTTTTCTATTGAAATGCTAACACTGAATAAACAGAAAGTGAAAGTAGTATTGTATCACTATCATTTTGATGTGCAAAATAAACATTATCCACTTTCTTTCACTATTTAAAGTCACACATTAATTACTTAAATTTTACAACTAGGAATGTAGCCGAGTGTCTAAAAATCTTGTTTCCGTTCAAGCTAATTCAGATCGTCCATCCATGCATGAGAACAGCTGAGCTATGAAATTGGGCAGCATGTTTTCTGGCAATAATGAGGAGATAATATTCCTTAGGAGTATTTAAGTGACATCACTATTGATAGGTTAATTGGAAATAAAAATGTAAAGCTTTCTTAAATCACTAGAATAAAAGGTCTCTGGTTTATTGTAGCTCTGCGATGCACTTTTTGAACTCTCCCACTCTGCAGTTTAGGTTAATAACTGTCTGATTAATGTAACTGTGGCCGCTCTCAGAATTCCACATACATCCCATGGCAAATCAAGCATTTTCAAAAGGAGACTTTCCCACACATGTCTTGACTCACAGTTGGGTCTACTCCTTTCTCAAATTCTTAAAAAAACGACTCCTACAGTTGATGAAATGCAGAGAATATTGGGTGGAGAAAAGACATGCAATTTGACGTGGGGTCAGGAGAGCTGATTGCAGTTGGAATCTGATATAAGAGGTGCTCTCCACGTTCAGAGCCCAGAGTACCACTTGCTGCTACTTAAGGGTTTCATAATTAATTATTTTGAAAATGGCAGCTAAAGTGATATGACTCTTCCATGCACCACAACTAGATTCAAATTATTTTCAGTTCTCCATGTGAGCATTGATTCTTATGCTACTAGATACATGCATTGAGATTTCTAACTCTATACCAAGTTCTCAATTAATCACCCAAGAGCTTATTATGTAGTTGTGAACCACCCAGATGAATATATTGACTCTTCACAATAATTATTACTTACTGAACATAGTTTTATGCCAGTTTCTTTCTAGGCATGCTAGAAACATGAGCTCATTTAATTCCCAAACGAATAAACAAACAAACCCTCGCTGGACTACAAGAAACAAAGAGAAATACAAATTAACCATGGAAAAGAAAATTCTAATTCATATATATTTTTTCCATTGGGAGTGGATTAATGAATAATGCAGAGTAAGTGCCATTGGTACCAAGATATCAAGGTAATCTTTGCATGATTATTTAGCTTGAGTTGTCCCATGCCACTTAGTGTATCTCTTCATTTGAGTTGGACAGACACCTTTAACACTTTGTGTGGGTGAGCCTCAAGATTGACTTTGATCCATTTCATGATGCTTCCTCTGTTCCTGCCTTCCACCTCCTTGAATGTATTTTCTGGTTTTCCACCCTTGGTTCCTATCTTGGTCATCTCTTCCATTCTATCTCTTGAAAGTCCTTGTAACCTTGGAGATCTCTGTGATGGCCCCTACCGGAGTTCACTGTCATATTGCTACTTTTAGAGGCTGACCTCTCTTGTATTGTCTCTGTATGATCTTGTATTGTTCTTGGTGTGATGATGAAGAGCCATTTTACACATGTGGCCATTTGTCACCAAAAGATCTGGGTAAAAATATGTGAATGGAAATCCTGAAATTCATCACCTTTCCTTTCTCAGAACAAATCTGTCTTGATGGAGAATACTTGTTTTCTAATCACCTTGGTTTTCCAAGGACATCATATTATTAATGTAACTGCTTTGATTGAACATTCTCTATTCACTCAGGTATAAATGTGCAATTGATTTATTTTTTCAATAACTTCTCCAGCTGTGCTCTGTTAGCCCCCTAGCCCTTTCCTGCTGAGTAGAAGTCCAATCCCATTATTTTTCAACATTTTTAGCTATTAAAAAGTCTAGTGTGATTAGCATTGCAATCTTTATTAAGGTTTCCCTTCCCACTGCAGACTAGACTGAAGCCTTAAGCTATGTAAGCAGAGAAAGGGTCTTGTTCTCCTCTGCCCTGGTGCTTCTCTCTTCTTCTTCACCCCTTCAGACTTCCAAAGATGCTCTCATGGCAGGGTACCTCCCTGGAGATCAAGAGTTGCTGGTGGCAAGTCTGCCTTCTTTTTGCTGGGCTTTTGTGTGTGGTGGATCTTAACTGTGCACTCTTAACTGTGCCAGGAACTGCTCTAGGTCCTGGGGATACGGTATGATATGTACTTGGATATGGTGGGAAGAGAGGCAGATGAGATGGCTCACCTCAGGGAATTTAAATTCAGTGGACATGCAAATGTGCCTCTCTTCTGGGGACATGGTGAGCCACTTCTTTGGAAGAGCTGCTGTGGAGTTTCCCCTCCATCCCAGGGCATACAGATGAGGCTGCCTCTTCCTTTTGCACTCAGTGCCTCCTTCCCCCAGGAGTCTCTTCAGTAGGAGTCTCTGCCACAGTAAATACCCCATTGGAATGATGGTGTAAGTTCCAAATCACCTTTGCCATACCCTCCCAACCCATAGGAAATGATGGGACCATAGGTTGCTCTAGAATTTCCTCTTTGCTTTCTACTTCCCTCAGTCTTTCTCCTCCATCTCCAGCCTATCAGGGTCTCTGCTGGTTCAGCAGCTCAGACTTCGTAAGAAACCATCACCAGTGTCCCATGGGGTGGCAAAGGTGGGTCAATCATCCATTCCCAATCTTGAAGGAGGAGAACAGGATAAGTAAAAAACCCTTTCCTCCACTGGGGGGGAGGGGGTAAGGGGTTGGGAGTAATAGTTAACGCTGCCCAAGCTCTGTTTTCAACTAACAAGAAAATCTTGCCTCTACTTTTTATTGGGAAATTGTAGGGAGATCAAATCACAAGGACCAGTTCTATAAAATGATAGCTCCCAGCAGACCCCACCAGGAAGTGGCTAATGGTGGTCCTCTAAAAGAAATGTGAGGAACTTAGTCTTTTGTCTTTAGTTGGGGCTTGAGTCACCATTTCCTTAATGATTGGGAAATTACCAGGCTGGGGACTTAAATTATCATGACTCATGAAAAGGAAGAACAGAATAAAAACAGGGAACTAGGTAAAATTTATGGATTATCTTCATTTTACTTCTCACTCTGGATAATTAACAAGCGAATCCTTTTTTTTTTTTTTTGCTGTACCGGGGATTGAACCCAGGGGCGTTCTACCTCAGCACTACACCCCCAGCCCTATTTTTTTTATACTTTATTTTGAAACCGGGTCTCACAAAGTTGCGGAGGGCCTCACTAAGTAGAGAGAGAGAGAGAGAGACAGGGAGAGAGAGAGAGAGAGAGAGAGAGAGAGCTGAGGCTAGCCGCGAACCCGGATCCTCCGGTCTCCGCCTCCCAAAGTACTGGGATTACAAGCGTGCGCCACCACGCCCGGCGCCATTTTTATTTCTTCTTTAAGTCCTTACTAGCTAAGATAATTTTAGAAAAGGGGCTCACTGATAAAAATGTGTGTAAAATATAGTAATGGGCTTTGGTGGAATCAGGAACCCTGGATTTGTGCCCTATGGCTAATATATCACTTATTATTTAACTCACAGATGTTAGGTCATTTAACCTCTGTAAGTCTGTTTCCATTTTTGAAAATGGGGTCAATGGTGGTATCTATCCCATAAAGTTCCTGAGAAGACCATATAAGATAATTTTGTAAACTTAGCACAGTGTTTAACACATGGAAAGGATCCAATGAATGTTACATTACATTTTATCCAATAGAAGACTTTCAAATTTACTTTAAACTTGATGATAAAAAATACTAATAATTGGGGTTATCTGCTTAAGAATTTATTTATTATTTATTATGGCTCTCTGAGTTCAGAGTAGTGGTCAGTAAACTATGCCCCACAGACTAAATCTAGCTAACTGCTTGGTATTGTCAAGTAGAATTTTACTGGAACACAGCCCTATTTATTAATTAACATATTGTGTATGGCTGCTTTTGTACTATGGCTGCCACAGAGTTGAGTAGTTGTGACAGAGACTATATGACCCACCAAATCCAACATATTTATTATTTGGTCTTTGTCTCAGTTAGCATTCTCACGGCTATAATCCAAAGAACTGACCATACAACTTAGAGGAAGAAAGATTTATTTGCTCATAGGTTTCTTGGAGATTTTGGGTTCAGACCACAGATCTCAGGGCATGGCAGCGGGAAGTGGATAGAGGGAGAGTGCAAGGCTTCACTCTTACATCATGGAGGCTAGAAGCAGAGAGAGAGAGAGAGAGAGAGAGAGAGAGCGAGCAGTGCCAGCAAGGGAAGGAGGGACCATATATAATCCCCAAGGTCACACCCCTGGGAACCCACCTTCTCCAGCCACACCCTACCTGCCTAGGTTTCTATATCTACTTATGAGATTACAATCCTCCTTAGCAACCAAGCCTTGCTTCCAACATTGATTCATTATTTCCATGAGGGCTAGGGGGACATTAAAAATCCAAATCATTACAGCACTTTATAGAAAAAGTTTGCCATTTCCCGACCTAGATCTTTACATTTAGAAACTCTAACTATTGGATGACTTGTACACTAATATATCATGAGAGTGGTGCAGTTCACATTTGACATTTTGATAACTCTTCTCAGATTAGTAAATCTGTGATAATGATTTCATTTGTTTTTATTAAAATTATGTACTATTTTAAAACATTGAAGAATTGAGAATAATAAAGCAAACATCCTTGCACTCACTAATCAGATTTTAATTAATGTTGTGAGATATTTGCTTCAAACTATTTTGCATAAAAAGAAAATCTTCAGGATAGAGTTAGAACCCCTACATGCTTCCTGAACTTATTTTCATCCCCATAAAAATAACCAGCATTCTATAGTTGGTGTATGTTCTTTCTTTTTTTTTTTTTTTTTTTTTT
>PVJS01013174.1:0-42527 GCA_004027185.1 Glis glis | reverse complement strand
CCCTCTCCCTCTCCCTCTCTGTTGGGTCCCACCCTTGTTCTGGTTTGGCCTCGGTCCCGCCTTGCTCCTGCACCCGGTGTTCCTGTCTTCTCATGGTCACTGCTGACAGGACATGTGGCCTCTTGGCTTCTAAGAGTGAATGTGGTCATTGCAGGGAATTTTTCAGTGAGGTATTTTGACCTATCGCATGGAAGGGGAACTCAGAGTCCAGTGGTCTCCCTGAATGGAGGAAACAATTCAGAGTTCAGGGAGAGCAAGGTTGAAAAAATTCTCAGGGGAGATTATCAGAGAACAGAGAGCTGCACAAAGAGAGAGGCCCAGCCATCTACAGAGGAAACTATGCAAGGCCAGGGAAAGAACCACTGAAGTGCAGCAGGTAAAACAATCCCCGCAGCTCAGGCAGAGGGAAGAATAGTTTGTTCCCCCCACCCAGAGCCCAAGACCTCCTAGCACACTGGGTGTCATGTAGAGTCCTCTGGAGGGTATGGCCTCAACAGCAGGGTCAAATTATCCCTGGACCAGGGTGGGCCCACTGAAGGAAGCTTAAAAGCAAGCCTCGAAAAAAAAAATCAGTTTCCAAGTAATGTAACTGTGTCCCAGAATAAAGACCAAAAATACATAAAGAATACAAAAGAATTCTTGCATCTTCCAATATAATAATCACGGTGTTTGACATCTAATAAAATATTATCAGGTATGCGAAGAAGAGGAAACTAAAATCCATAATAAGGAGAAAAGTCAATTAATAACAGCAGATCCAGAAATGACACAGACAATAGAATTAGTCAACAAAGACATGAAAGCTATTATAATTATACTCTGTAGGTTCAAGAAGGTAGAAGAAAACAAGAGCATGATAAGGATAAACATGAAACAGTTTTCAAGACCCTAATTGAATTCTAGAGATGAAAATTAACCCTGCATGGGATTAACAGCAAAAAATACAGTGCAGAAAAAAAAAGATTAGTGAACTTAAAGACACAGCAATAGAAAATATCCAAAATGAAAACACACAGAGAGAAAATACTGTGGAAAGGAATGAGTCACTAGAGACGCAAAAAACAAAGAATCAAAAACCCCTCAAACAAACAAAACAAAAACAAACAAAAAACAAAACACCTTAATGATTATCTCTGTATACTATCATATTGTTTAGTTTTTACAATGAATATGAAATAATTTTTTTGTGTGTGTGGTACTGGGAAGTGAAACCAGGGGCATTCTACCTCTGAGTCACACCCTCCAGCCTTTTTTATTTTTTATTTTGAAACAGAGTCTCCCTAGGTTGCTGAGAGTCTCGCTAAATTGCTGAGGCTGTTCTCAAACCTGCAATCCTCCTGTCTCAGTCTCCCAAGTACTGGGATTACAGGCTTGCATCCCCACACCGGGCTTGAACTAATTTGTAAATGGAGGAAATAGAAATAATATTGTTGAGGGTGAAAGCCCCAGCCTCCCTATGAGATAGGGTATTAATGAGATGCAGGAAGATCATGTGAACTGGTGATAAAGTAAATTTAAACACCTTAGTCCCCTGCTTAAAATCCTTCTGTGACTCTAGTACCTGGGAACAAAACTCAGATCCCTGAGCATGGCACACTGCAGCCTGTATTATCTAGCCCTGCCTGATATTTTCCCCCCACCACACACACCTGAGAATCTCTTCCTTGTCTTGCACACCAGAAAACTATTAGTCACTCTTCTGTACTTGGGTTATTGAGTGCATTATTACTCTGTTCTCCTCACTCCGTAGCTACCTCTTACCTGCACAGACCTCCAAGTTGGCATTGGTTAAAATGTCGTACTGCTGTATGTTCCTGTGTGGATTCCTAGAGAAAGCAGGCAAGAAGTATCCATTGTGGAGAGGTCTGTCTCAGTGCCTAGGGCAGGTCCTGGTTTATAGCAGATTTTAAGTAAGTATTTGTTGAATAAATAAGTCAATGGAGATTTCAACCCTATGTCCTTCTATTGGAAATAGCATTCAGAAGGGAAGTCTTAGCCGGGTGTGGTGGTGCACGCTTGTAATCCCAGTACTTGGGAGGCTGAGACTGGAGGATATGGGTTTGCGGCCAGCCTCAGCTACTTAGTGAGGCCCTCTGCAACTTAGTGAGACCCTGTTTCAAAATAAAGAATAAAAAATAGGGCTGGGGGTGGAGCTCAGAGGCAGAATGCCCCTGGGTTCAATCCCTAGTACCGCAAAAAAAAAAAAAAAAAAACCAAGGGAAGCTTTACCATATTGGAAATAGACTGATTTAATTATTTTGATAATGATTTCTTCTCTGAGGACAAAGAAAGCAACAAGAACTTTTGGGTTGAATCCAGTTTTGACATGGAGGTTGTATCAGTTTGCTAAGGGCTACCATAACAAAGTGCCCCAGACTGGGTGCCTTAAACAACAGAAATGTACTTTTTCACGGTTCTGGTGGCTAGATGTCCAAGGTCAAGGTGTCAGCGGGTTTGGTTTCCCCTGGGGCCGCTCTTCTTGGCTTGTCAATGGCTGCTTTCATGCCAGGCCCTCATACAGCCTTTCTTCTGTGTACATGAACCCTCGGGGTCCCTTTTTGTGTTCAAATTTTCTCTTCTTATAAGGTCAGATTCAATTAGGGCCCACCCTGAAAGCCTCATTGTAACTTAATCTTGCCTTTAAAGGCTGTATCTCCAAATATAGTCATATTCTGAGATACTCGGGGTTAGGACTTCAACATATGAATTTTCACCATACAGAATTTGGCCCATAACAGAAGTACTGAAACTCTCAGAAGAAAAGAGTCATGTCGTTTTGGAGTTGGTAATATTGACAGACAGTGTCACAGGTATGAAATGGGGTAAAACAGTAGGAAGACATATTTATTTTATTATTATTATTATTATTATTATTATTATGCAGTACTAGGGATTGAACCCAGGGGCATTCTACCTCCAAGCTACACCCCCAGCCCTATTTTTTATTCTTTATTTTGAAACAGGGTCTCACTAAGTTGCAGAGGGCCTCACCAAGTAGCTGAGGCTGGTCGCGAACCCAGATCCTCCAGTCTCAGCCTCCCAAGTACTGGGATTACAAGCGTGCGCCACCACACCCGGCTTCAGGAAGACATATTTAAAAGAAGAAAATTCAAGGTAGAGACTGCAAAGGTAGATAGTATTTGACAATCTCCTAGACTGAAATAGAAGTTAGTGAGAGTGTATCTGTCTGTGTATTCAAGAAGTATTTGGTGTTAGATGGGAATGCCCAATACCCTCTCTATCCCCTTCCAGTTCTCAAATGACTTGATTCTCCATGACCTAGTCTCTAGATTGAAACACAGGGAGATAAAATAAAATTCAAATCCAGTTCTTCCTCCATGAAAGAGGAAGTACAATCAAAGCCCTTTGAAAGCTAGAGGGGACAGCGGGTGACGTCCAGGCAACGTCGCTACCCTCACGGATGGTGAAAATACAGACACCCAGTGGTAAGGTCATCTGGCTTTGATTCTTGGCACAACCTGGGAGAAATTGCTAGCTCCCACAGTCGCCCATAAGAAGGGAGGCTTCTTGCAGATTTTTGATGTCTTTGTTCTTGTGCCCGCTGGGGACGAAGCCCCTTCTGAGGTCTTTATGGCTTCTGCGTTGCCCAGTTAACTGTCCTTGGGGGCACGCACCTTCTGCCTATCTGAAGAAGTACACCCTTGCTTGTTCCTATTGGGAGCCACACTGTGAATTGGGATGAAATACCAGCTGCCCATCACACTTCATCTATCTGTTAAGAATCTGTTCTTTGAAGGAGGGTCGGGAGTGTTGGGATTTGGTCTTCGGTTACCAGGGCTGCTTTATTATATAATCCACACTGGTTCCCCACCCCGCATTTTTATTATTATTATTATTATTATTATTATTACTGAACCAGTTACTCAGTCATACTAAACATGGAATAAAGTGAAATATATAAATATATAAAACTCGGAGCGCGCGGAGTCCTTTCACTGTCAAGCCGGCTCGAATGTCCTCAAAGTTTATCAGAGAGCTTGGTTGCCCTGGTGAAAATAACATTGTGCACTGAGACAGAAAATAAGATGTCATGGCAAACTAAACATCTTCACTTGCTGGACAAATATCTAAGTTGACTGGAGCAGAGAGAAGGGGCTGGGGACTGGCCTGCAGGAGGGAGGGAGGAAGCCCGGCTTCCCCACCCCCTGTTTGAGGTCTCTCTGGGCTTCAGGGGAGCAGGTGGGTGGAAGTCACCGACACCAGGCTCCTGCCGAAGGATCTAGCAATTTCTGGCGGGCTCAGGTCGCCAGAAGTAAGCAACTCCTTCCTACGTTGTGAAAGTGAAGAGGTTTAGTTTGCCGTGACATCTTATTTTCTGTTCTACTGCACAGTGTTATTTTAACCAAGGTGGCTTACTCCCTCCCCGATAAACTCACCAGGACTTGATACCCGTAAGCGACTCCCACTAAAATGAATGGGCATTGAAATGACTTCGTGTGTGTGTGTGTGTGTGTGTGTGTGTGTGTGTGTGTGTAGGAAGGAAGAGAGGAAATGGGACAGGAGAGGAAGGAAAAGTTAAATAGATTCGCATTCACTTATTAGCTGGTTACTTAATGTTTACAATACCTAGTTAAAAATAGGGGCAAATAGGAGGGCGTGGTGGAGCATGCCTGTAATCCCAGTACTTGGGAGGCTGAGACAGGAGGATCACAGGTTCGAGGCCAGTTCAGCAACTTAGCAAGACCCTTAGCAATTTAGAGAGAACTTGTTTCAAAATAAAATAGAGCTAGAGGTGTGGCTCAGAGGTAGAATGCTCCTGGGTTCAATAACCAGTAACAAAAAAGAAAAAAGAAAACAAAAGAAAGAAATAGGGGCAATTATGCTACTAATCTTGGGGGGAGCTGTTATGAGGATTAAATAAAATACCTGGACGATGTCAGTCACCCCATAAAATCAAATGAGTACCTGGCCATATTAAGCACTCCATGAATATAAGCTATTGTTGCATTATTTACAAAACATGAGGCCGGAAAGAGTAACAGGAGAGAAAGACATTTAAATATTGAAGAACACAGCCGGGTGTGGTGGCGCACACTTGTAATCCCAGTACTTTGGGAGTCAGAGACCAGAGGATCCGGGTTCGCGGCCAGCCTCAGTTCTCTCTCTCTCTCTCCTTCTCTCTCTCTCTCTCTCTCTCTCTCTCTCTCCCTGTCTCTCTCTCACTCTACCTAGTGAGGCCCTCTGCAACTTTGTGAGACCCGGTTTCAAAATAAAGTATAAAAAATAGGGCCGGGGGTGTAGCGCGGAGGTAGAACGCCCCTGGGTTCAATCCCCGGTACCGCAAAAAAAAAAAAAAAAATATTGAAGAACACATCAGAGACAAATGAGAAGTGACCTTGTTTCTTTTACCAAGGCTACATACACCCATTCAATAAATAAAAGCAAACACCTATGAACGACAGAATAGCCTAAGTGGATAATGCAGGACAGTAGCCGGTGGCGCTGTGCACACCAGCGCATTGAATGGTCCCTTCCCAACAGCTAGAACTCGTGCCTCGTTGCCAGAGGGCCTCTCTCCCACTGCAGAGAATCCACATTGTCTGCGGCCACTGAGAGCCCGAAGTGGCTGAGGATTTTCTCCTTTAGAGACAGTAGCACTTCACCAGTGACTGACGGGAGACACCCTAGCTTCCCTCCCTCCCTCCCTGCCCCCCTCCCCGCTCCCTTACTGGTTTATTTTCCTGACCACACATCCCAATAAATCACTTTAGCATGAATTCTTGTCTTGGACTCTGCTTCTTAGTTGCTTTCCAAAAATTTTTTTTTTGGAAGTCAAAAAAATTTTGTTGTTGTTGTTGAAAATGTCTTAGAGATGTTGTTAGAATCCACAAAGCTATATATTTAGCCACTCATGTAAAGTACCGGGTGTTTGCAGAAAAACATTCTATAGAGCTTTGCTGTTGACAAAATGTAACAGGGGAAAAAATAAACAACAAAAGGCATGGTTTACCTTGAGTCTCAATAGGACTTAAGTGGTAAAGGAGTTTCTAGGACTTTCCAGCAATATGAGAAGTTGGTAAAACAGGCATTTTTTGGGGGGAGTCCAGTCTTTCTTTCCTTCTATGTATGCAAATGAAGCACAGTTAAGTACCATTCTTTCCTTCCACAGCAATAACAGGGCCTTGGTGGGGGTACTGGGGATTGAACCCAGGGGCATTCTACCCAGCCCTTTTTATTTTTTTAAGACAGGACCTTGCTAAGTTGCTGAGGCTGGCCTCAAACCTGCGATCCTCCTGTCTCAGCCTCCTAAGTATTGGAATTACAGACGTGTGCCACCACATCTGGTGGAAAGGGGCCTTTTTGATAATAAACAGTGTTGGGAGCAAGAGGCATATAGGAGGACCCTGGTGGAGAAAAAGGAAGAGAGGAAAGGAAACAGAGATTCCCTAAGGGCCAGAGTAGGGGTGAGAGAGAGAGAGAGAGAGAGAGAGAGAGACATAAAAATGAGACAGAGAATGACTGAAAATGAATGGGAAGTAGATGTCATTAAATAGTACATTACCAAAAGATGAAAACAAACAGGTGTGTAACCCCTCAGTGGCCCCATAGCAAGTTAAACATTAGATGGAGAACTCAGGAATGAGCAATTGAGGGTGGAGGAAAAGCCTTATAGACAAACTTAAGGAGTTACTTGGGCAAAAGAAGACTGTCCCTGGACATCTTTCTTTTTTGTTGTCTCTCCCTTTCTGGTTGACAGCCTAATCATGTTTAATGAACCCCATTTGTAGCTGGGCATGGTGGCGCATGCTTGTAATCCCAGTACTTGGGAGGCTGAGACCGGAGGATCAGGGTTCACAGCCAGCCTCAGCTACTTAGTGGGGCCTTCGCAACTTAGTGAGACCCTGTTTCAAAATAAAGAATAAAAAATAGGGTTGGGGGTGTAGCCCGGAGGTAGAATGCCCCTGGGTTCAACCCCCAGTACTGCAAAAAGATAAAAAATAAAAATAAAAAATAAAAAATAAAAATAGCCCCATTTGTGAAAGACTGGGGAGAAAGGAGGAGAAGGGAGACAGCTCTATGGCAGTATAGGCTTCGTTGAGCTAAAACCCACAGAGCGGGTCTTCAGTAAAGGATGGGGTGTGTCAGCTTGCAGGCTGGGAACATATATAGGTTATTTTGTTTTTTTTGTTTTTTGGGTTTTTTTTTTTGCGGTACCGGGGATTGAACACAGGGGCGTTCTACCTCTGTGCTACGCCCCTAGCCCTATTTTTTATACTTTATTTTGAGAACGGGTCTCACGAAGTTGCGGAGGGCCTCACTAAGTAGAGAGAGAGAGAGACAGAGAGAGGGAGAGAGAGCAAGACAGCTGAGGCTGGCCGCGAACCCGGATCCTCCGGTCTCCGCCTCCCAAAGTACTGGGATTACAAGAGTGCGCCACCACGCCTGGCATATATAGGTTATTTTGGAAGGAAGTTCAAATTCTGGAGGGGAATTCTCAAGGCAGGAAGGTGGCAGGTGGCCATTACTAAAGGGGTTATCTAAAGGTCCCTTGTGGCTTGTGCCAAGCAAGACATGGGGACTTGGCAATAAGCAGAGGGCCTTATGAGATGGCAGTTTCACAAAACAGAGTTACTTTTGCTGTGGTCAACCATTTTAACAGTTGGCCCTGTCCAGAGGCCTACAGTTAATGTAATGGAGTTCTGAGTCACTTTCCCTTACGGATTCTTGAACGTTTTTCACACCATTTGATATTTATACCAGTGAAAAATATATCCTTGACCAATGCCTGGGGTAGGTGGGGTTATAGTTTGGATTTAAAATGTCTCCCCAAAGTTCACATGTTGAATGTATGTCTCCAAGCAGCAAGGTTCAGAGGCGGGGCATGGCTGGAGGAAGTGGGTCATTGGGGTGTGATCTTGAGGACTATATACGTCCATGGCCCCCTCGTCTCCATCTCTCTGCTCCCACCCACCATGTGAGAGCTACATCCCTCCACCCCATGCCTTGCCACTGTGGCCACCATTTCTGCCTTGCAGCCAGCCCTATGGACTGAACCTCTAAGACCATGAGCCCCAATAAACCTTTCCTCCTCTACGTTGTTCTTGTTGGATATTTTGGTCACAACGATAAGAAACCTGACTAGAACAGGTGGTGACTCATAGTTCATGTTTTGAGTTGAACTCACCTGTTATATTTAGATATAAAAGGTCCCCTAAAGAGCTCATTTATTAATATTCAGGGTTGATAGAGTGGAGCCATGAGGGTTGTAATCCCAGCAGTGGATAAATCCATTTTAATGAATTTACCTGGGTGGCACCTGGTATACCGGTAGGGTGTGGCTGGAGGAGGTAGATTCTTGGGAGTGCAGCCTTGGAGATTATATATGGTCCCTTCTCCTCCCGCTCTCTCTCTTGCTTCCGACCTCCATGATGTGAGGAGCACAGCCCATGTGCTCTCCCTTTGTCCGCCTCCTGCCGCCATGCCCTGAGATCGTGGTCCCCAGCCTCACGTGGACTGAGCCCGAAACTGTAAGAAAATAAATCTTCTTTCCTCTAAGTTACGTGGTCAGGTCTTTAGATTATGGTTGTGAGAATGCTGGCCAGAACATCACCGCATTGTATCCAGCAACTTTTACATCAATCAACTTTTACATCAATCAATAGTCCAGATAGACAGGACTTGCTGGATTTTCCTTCTCGGTCTATTACCACTAGTTTATACCCTTTTGTCCAATCACATTTCTGTGTGACTATCTATTCTTCACCAACGGAAGCACAAAAACAGACAGTTTTCCCTGGTTCCCTGGTTCTTTGGGTCTTTACTTTGGAAACATCCTGTGTCACATAAAACCTTGGTTAAATAAAATTTTTATGTTCTTCTCCTATTAATCTATCTTTTGTTATAGGAGTGTCAGCTGTGACCCTTATGATGGGCAAGGGAAGGTATCACACTTTCCACCCCTATAAGAGGTAAGCAGTCTCTTCTTCTGCATTATTAAGAATCAAAGAGACAAAACAAGAAAGAGCTAAATGGCCCTGCATATTAAGGTTACTGAAATGTAGAATGGGTCAGGAAAGAGTTTAACAGATGCATCTGTTAACCCCAGCCAATTACACGGGCTCAGGAACTCCTCCCTGTGAGGAATGGCTGATGGAATTCTAGAAATGATAACTTCTGACATTGTGCCTTGACACAACTGATTTGTCATATGCAATATAACCTAGAATATTCAGAGACCCTGGGGAAAACATGAAGGTTCTTCCCCTAGCATGTCAAAAGCAGTCTCAAATAACGACCGGCCTTTCCAACTGGGCTGTGGTACACCCAAAGGAGTTCACATTGAGAACAGGCAAAAACAAAGCATGATTAAGGACTGAATTCAGCTGACGGAGGACAAGATGGACATCTGCCCTAAGCTGGGGACACCCAGGAACCATCCTTAATGTTATGTGTTCTTTCCTCTCTCATGGGTGTGGATGTAATGCTATAGAGAGACATGTTGCTATAACATAGGACAGTGGGATCAAACGACCTCACCTTTCATTTAAATACCATGTCTTTCAATTAAATACACTAGCTTCTGGAATTTGGGGTCTGATTTTTACCCTATTTCTTGATGAAGGAAACTTGATAACTTTTTCAAGCATATTAAAAAACTAACTTATCTATACAGCCAGAGCCCTAAACTCTCCCTGTCTAGAGTTGCATATCAAAGCATCAGGTTTCTTCTGAGACTGTTTCTCTGCTTGATATTGCTTACTGTGATCTACTCACTTGTGGTGTCCTTGGATTTCTAAGAGCAAAAGTGTATTATTCCAAGAAACGACTTTAGCAAAAGCCTTTTTACATAGTACTAATATCTAGATCACTGGATATTTGAGTATGGAAGAGACTGTATTTGAAACTAAATCTTTTAATATATGGAAAGTTATGAGTGGGTAAGTATGTGTGCTAAATTATGTAAACCGTGGAAAACTACAACAAAGTTACTCTGAAGTATATTGGATTAAGTAAATATGTGTAGTAGATTGCAAGACTGGCCACAATTCTCCATCCTATCTGTATATATACCATTGAAATGGAAGTTTGAAGTTCCTCCCTGTTTTAGTTAGCTTTTTTATTGCTGTGACCCAAATACCTGACAAGAACAACTTAGAGGAGGAAAAGTTAAAGTTTATCTGGCTCACCGTTTCAGAGGTTCCATCCATAGTCTGCTGACTCTTTTTTTTTTTTTTGCGGTACCAGGGATTGAACCCAGGGGCATTCTACCTCTGAGCTATACCCCCAACCCCCAACCCTATTTTTTATTCTTTATTTTGAAACAGGGTCTCACTAGATTGCGGAGGGCCTCACTAAGTAGCTGAGGCTGGCTGCGAACTCGGATCCTCCTGTCTCAGCCTCCCAAGGACTAGTATTACAAGCGTGCGCCACCACACTTGGCTCATAGTCTGCTGACTCTAAGGCAGAAACATCATGGTGGTAGGGCTTGGCAGAGAAAAACTACTAAGGGGGAGAGAGAGAGAGAGAGAGAGAGAGAGAGAGAGAGAGAGAGAGAATATGAATGAATCATGGACAGAGAGAGAGAGAGAGAGGATCATGGACAGATATAGTCCCTAAGGCCACACCCCCAGTAACATACCTCCTTCAGCTACACCATACCTGCCTATAGTTGCCACCTAGTAAGTCTGTCCAAATTATTAATCTATCAATGCATTTATCCACGGATGAGGTTAGAGCCCTGATTCAATTATTTCACCTCTGAATACTTCTGCATTTTCAACACGTGAGCTTTTCTATGAGAATTTCATAGCCAGACCATAACACTGTCGTTAAGCAGTAGAGTCCACCTTGTGCCTCTGCCTCAACCAACAGAAGGCCACAGATGTGACGAGGGCTTAAGTGGCCACACAGCTTCCTCTTTCCCTCCTGGAGCTCTGCTATGCTTTCATGTGTTCAAGGTCAGGCTAGCTTGCTGGATAATGAAAGGCACATGTCCCCATTGTCCCTATTTTCTTAGCTGACAATCAGTCAATTGTTTGGAGCAGAGCTGCCTTACTGACTGGAAGCCAATGACAAGTATCTGAGTGAGTCCAGAGGGAAACAGAAGAATCATACGCTCGATCCCAGCACAAATCGCCTACCCACAGAATCATGAACTAAGTAAACAGCTGTCTTAAGCCCCAAGTTGTGGGGTCATTTGGTATACAGCAAAAGTATCTGATATAGTATTGTTCACAACAATGCATTTATTATCATAGGAAGTGTGATAGTATTACTTGAAAGTAACATGATGCTGAGTCTTCCATTCAATCATCAACTCTCTCTCTCTCTCTCTCTCTCTCTCTCTCTCTCTCTCTCTCAAAGAGTTTAGGCTCTACTTCTCCAATAGCTATGTTTCCCAAACCCTAATTACTGGCATGTCAGGTCAATATTTACTGTACTGAGCACTTTTTTCTATTTTTCTCCTTTAATATTTACAGCGATATGAAGCAAGAGATCATATTTTTCTGTCCTTGTGTCAGTCTGTGACCAGTTAGAAAAACTAGATGTCTTGTGAGGTATTTCAAAAGAGTGAATTTAATATATAAAAACTAGGTTACACGGTTGGAAGATCTGGAGGAGCAAAAGGGGAAGGTGATGTTCCCCAGAGCGCGTCCGTGTGCACTCACTACTGAGATGGGTGGAGCCCCACTGTTGTACCTGTGTGATGGGGAGATGCAGCACTACTGCTGCTGAGCCGGAAGTTTGGATGCCCCTCCCTCCACTGTTGCTATAGCAACTGCCTCACTTATAGAAACCACCACCACTACTGCAGGATCCTGTAGTCATCTACTTCGTGGCTATAGCCCTTACCACTGTTTTGGGAAACTGGAACTCTTTCATTTCTTTTTTCAACAACTAAATCTGGCCAGTCTCTCCTTACAGTGGATTATAACAGAAAGCATCTGGTAAGGGAGTTTGGTAAAATGTAAGTTTCAAGCTTCTACTCCTGGCAGTGTAGAAAATAGCATGGAAGAATAAACATGGAGCCAAGACCAAAGGTCAGTATCTGGAATAGTTCACCCTGTGAACTTTCACCAGGAAGGAATTCATGCTCCACTTAACACAGCTAGCCCTTGTACAAAGGTGCTTTTGCCCTCTTCCTAAAGTGAATTATAAAATCTAATTGATGATCCATCTCTAACATGTCTCAATAATGGTACAATCCATTATTTTACTCATTTTTCTTGGTCTAACAGCCCTTAATCCATTTGCATATATCGATATATATGTACATATGTATGTATACATATATATTATTTAGAGTTTTGCCAATATAATGAACAAAATCTTCCAATTATTTATGTGTATAAAGCTGTATCTTCAAGGATAAACTTTAAATTTTTGCCCTTAGGATTGCTGGACTCTGATCCTGGTTATGAATATGGAGGCCACAAGAGACAGAGAACGTGAATCTTGAGAAGAATCGTCACCACCTTGTGGGGCAACAGTCTTAGGTGAGGTCAACAGAGTCTTTTCAAGACTAATCAGTCTTCCCAGATGGGGAAGAAGAGATGGCTCTTACCGGCAAGGGGGCTCGGGCAACCCGGAGCTCCTCAGATTTGAATGAGTCCACCTAGATGACTCCATTCCAAACCAATCCTTAAACTTCCATATAAAAGACCTGATGGAGTCATTAATCCAAATGATTGTAATTCTCTAAACTATGGGAAAAATTTTGGATCTATATCGGTCCTATGGTGAGGGAGAGGAGAGAGAGAAAGAGAGAGAGAGAGAGAGAGAGAGAGAGAGAGAGAGAGAATTCTGTAGTGCCCTCATAGCTCTCTGGCTCTGTGACTAGGCCATGAGCTGAGAAACTAAGGCCCCAAGCTTGTCCTTTTCTTTCTGTAAGCTGACCGGGAAAGTCAGAGACAGCATCCCATCCAAGTCTCGTAGCCATCATTTCCACCGGCACCCCGCCCCACTGTGAGAAGCAATCGTTGCCATTATTGTAATGACCCGTAGGTATCTGCTGGGGCCGCTAACGTTGCTGCTGCCCTGTCGCTCCAACTTCCAGAGGCAGAAGCACAGAAATGACTCTTTTCATGTCACTTTGACTCTCCTTCCATCGGCAGAGACTCACCCATCTCCAGCTGCCTCCGAGGCTGGAACACGTGTTTTTTGGGCTTCTTGCTTTGATGTACGGAGTAAAACTAGGAAGGCAAGTGTTGGGTTGAGAGCCAGTGAGATAGTACTGTTATTATCCCCATTTTAAAGATGACTAGAATTCCATTTTGTGTATTTCCCACAGTTTTGTAATCCACTCATCTGTTGATAGACACCTAGGTTGGTTCCATAATTTGGCCACTGTGAATTGTGCTGCTATGAACATGGGTATGCATATATTACTGTAGTATTCTGGTTTTAATCCCTTTGGTATGATACCTAGTAGTGGTATAGCCGGATCACATGGTGGATCCATTCCCAGTTTTCTGAGGAATCTCCGCACTGATTATACTCAGCAATAGAGAAGAACAAAATAACATCATTTGCAAGAAAATGGAAGGATCTGGAGAACATTATGTTAAGTGAGATCAGTCAATCACACAAAAAAGAAGGGACATATGTTTTCATTAATATGTGCAACCTAGGGAGTAGTGGGGACACACAAGGGACCCCGGTTGATAATGGAGAACCCTCAGTGGAACAAGGGAAGTGGTACAAGGGAAGGGGGAGGGCAAGAAAGAAGCGAATCAGTGGAATTACTATTATAAACAATATGTACATATGAGAATAAACCAACATCATTCTCGGTACTTCATACAGATGGGGGGAGGTGGGGGGGACACTAAGAGCTGTGTGCATGTATGTTAACATCAAATAGATATTCATTGTGATGTGAGACTCCAATGCACCAATAAAAGCATGTTTAAAAAAATAATAAAGATGACAAAACTGAGTCTAAAGAGCTTAAGTAACATGCTCCGGGACATAACAAGCAACTCTATTGTTCTCAAGCAAGAGTTATTAGTAGTTTTGTAACATCTTCATGCCTCAGTTTCCTTACCTGGATAGCGGTGACAATACTACTCCTCATCTCACATAGTTAGTATGAGGAATAGATTACCTAACCCAAGGAGAGCTTAAAGAATAGAGCCTGGTTCAGAGGAAATGCTCAGTAAATCTAGTTGTCACCATTATGTTTCATTGCATTTGACTACTAAGAGACTCTTAAAGATGGAGCCTGTCTTCAATGCTTCCTTAAAATGAATTCTACCAAGAGGTCTCAAGAGATGTGAATGCAAAGACTCTTCCAAAAATGAAAGGCAAGGGAGGACCCCCATGTCCTAAGTGGAGAGGAGAGGCTTGAGGGAGGAGGATGAGGGCGAATATCCACTCAGGAAGCCAGGCGCAGCTGTGGTCCGAGGCCACACTTTGTGCCCTGCTTGGGGTAGGAGAACCAAAAAAGCTGCCTGCTTTCTGGGCAACAAGGGTGGTGCTATATGAAAGTGTAAGAACATGGTATTTGAACAGGAAGAGAGGCCATATTCCAGCGTGGTCTGGAACCAAGGGCTGGGTAAATTGGCAGACCTCTAAGATGCATCTCTAGGCTGTGCAAGACTGAGTCCTAGAACTACAAGTTATAGCTGGTGGTGTTTCTCCCTTATTCTTTCCTTATTTTATTCAACAACTATTTACTGAGCAACAATTTACATGCCAGACTTAGATAGGCTTTGAGGACTACAGAGCGCCCTGTAAGTTCTTTGTATAGTTGGCCCATATATTTGTGTAGTCTACCTTCATAGATTCAACCAACTAGGGGTTGAAAATATTTTTTTAAATGTGTCTGTACTGAAGATACACAGGCTTTTTTTTCTTCTCTTTATTTCCTAAACAATACAGGCTAACAACTATTTGCATAGCATTTACATTGCATTAGGTATTATCAATAATCTAGAGATGATTTAAAGTACAGGGAGGATGTATTATATGCAAACATGATGATTCTGTATGTAAGGGACTTGAGTACCTGGGGATTTGGGTATCCGTGTGTGTGTGTGTGTGTGTGTGTGTGTGTGTGTGTGTGTGCGTGTGCATGCGCGTGCAGAGGAGTGTTATGGAACCAATCCCCTATGGATACCAGGGGCTGAGTGTATTCTGTTAGGTCCATGCCTCCTGCTGGTGACATCAAAAAAATCTACATCTTTGAACATTTAGGCTAATAGCCAAGATTGACTGTTGATATTTGAAGAGTGCAACAACATTCATTCATCCAGTAGCCACTAGCCCATGTCATGAACATCTCAATTTATGCCTCGAGAAAGGTTCCCATGAGAAAGGTTCTAATATGATCCCCTATAGACAGATAAAGAAACTGGCGGGCAGAGAGGTGAGTAACTTCCCCCATGACATAGGAAGATTCTGGATAGGGATTCTGACTTCCCCAAACAGAAGCAAAGGAAATGCCTGATTTTCTGAAGCCATGCTCTGTAAGGGATCCTTCTCTTCAAGGGGTAGAAAAGAAAGGAGTTAGGGCAGATTGCTGAAAATTTCATCATAGTTTCTCAGACAATCGCATGACAGGGAAAGCCCTTTGTTATCCAGGGGAGCTCTTAACATCTTCAAGGGGTTTGACCTGAATGCTGTGTGTGTGTGTGTGTGTGTGTGTGTGTGTGTGTATGTGTGTATGTGTGTGATCTGACTGCAGTGTAACTGCTTCCCTGGACAGTCTGGTGACCTCTGCTTCCAACCCAGGAGAAAATTCTCAAATACATCTGCTTGCTGGGGGAGGCGCAGGCCACAGCAGAGTTTGGCCCACGCCCTAGGCCCAGGTAAAGGGATGCTGCTCCCTCCTGGTCCTAAGTCTGTTTTATTATTCATGGTACCTGGCCGATTGCACAGATAGGGTTAGGAAGGTCGGCGCAGCATTAATGTGTTGAATTGGGAGATGGCTTGGGCTGGAGATGGAAGCTGTCACACCAGAGTGATTCTTATTGAGGGGGCTTGATTTGATATTAATATTAATTTGATGTTTCTTCTCATCTTCAAGAAATTTGTCCTACCCAGATAGGAGAATGCCTGAATGTTAGGCCCATGCAAAGCAGCCATCTATGTTAGGTTTTATGGTGGGGATGGAGGAGTTGGGGGCAAGGAGAGGGAACATCAGGGTTATCTATCATCTTTAGTGTGAACCTCTTCCATGGGTAGTTGGGAAGGCAGGTGTAGAGCCTTTAGCGGGAATTAAATAGGTTTCACATTTCTGTCCAAATGTGCAGTCCCCCAAGATGTTTACCTACGCACAAGTGTAAGAGCCAATATTCAGAGAGGAACATGCCAAGAAAGTTATTAGCCCCGCTCCCCAAGCTTCACTCTGATAGTCCTCAGCCCGGCTGCCCATTACAATCAGCTAGGAAGCCTTTAAAATTTTGTGCATGCTTGGGACCTTGTCTGGGGTTATCGAATCAGAGTTTCTGAGGTTAGGCCTGAGCACAGGTACCTTCAAAATCTCTCCCACCTAATTTGACTGCATTTAGGGCTGCAGCAACCAGGATATGTTGGCTTTGGAATTTTCTCAAATGAGGTAAATGGAATGAAAACTCGGGGCAAACACCCTGTAACATCCTCCTGCCACCCTCCCGGGGCCACGGCGATGGGCTCTTCTGAGCAGGCGTGAAAGGCTGGTGTCAAGTTCTGGGTGGCTTCTCTAGTTCACGTGCCTCTGGATCTCCCACCTGAAGGTATATCAGAATCACCCCGAGGGCTGCTTCCAACATGTCTCTGGGTCCCACCCCATCGTTTCTCAATTTTGTGGGTCTAGAGCAGGGCCTGCGAATCCACATTTGTACCCAGTTCCAGTCTGGGGACAGCAGTCTGAGAGTCACTGGCAAACCCACATGAAAGTTCCAGCCAGCTGGGCCGCGAGAGCTGTAGGAATAGCTTCTCTGGCTGGCTCGCCCACCTGCTGGCATTTTGTCCTCGCCCAGCTGCTGGCACCACAGCCGAGCTTCGGGAGGCACCCCCTGGACTCCAGCACAAATGGGCTCATGGTGAACCTGGTGGCCCGGAGTTGTCAGTGTGTGCCACGGCGGGAGACACAGCCCGTGTCCTGGAGGTTAACGTCATCTCAGATCACGCTAGAAAGTGGTATTTTCAGGAGTCTGATTAGAAGCCTGCTAAACAAGAGCCTACGCTTGGACTCAAAGTTGCCTCTGGAGTGTAAACTCCCCAAAGGAAGGGTTCCCCCAGAGCCTGGAGGGTGTGGGCACTCAGTAATGGTTTACAGTAATGGTGCCCCATGTGCAGCCTCAGACCACAGCCCTGTCCACACTCCTGGGCTCAGCTGAGATTAAGTACGTGGCCTCTGTTGCCACTGGACAGTCCACACGTCCTTCGTCCGGGCTGCCGGGGCCTGCTTCTGCTTTCCTTTCAGAAAACCCAGGCCAGCTGGGCATGCTTGTAATCCCAGTACTTTGGGAGGCGGAGACCGGAGGATCCGGGCTCGAGGCCAGCCTCAGCGCTCTCTCTCCGTCTCTCTCTCTCCCTGTCTCTCTGTCTCTCTGTCTGTCTGTCTATCTGTCTCTCTCTCTCTCTCTCTCTCTCTCCTTAGTGAGGCCCTCTGCAACTTCGTGAGACCCGGTTTCAAAAATAAAGTATAAAAAATAGGGCCGGGGGTGTAGCGCGGAGGTAGAACACCCCTGGGTTCAATCCCCGGTAACGCAAAAAAAAAAAAAAAAAGAAAACCCAGGCATCCATCTCCACCCCAGACCCCAATGCGCACAACACACTGTCTGTCTTGTTCTGGTCAAAGGTCTGTTAGGAAAGTGACAAGGGTCACTTCCAGGCTGACAGTGAGCTGGGGGAGGGGGCCCAGCCCTTTTCTCCTGTCTTCTGAGTGTGAAGGGGGCTGTGTCTCCTTGAGATGGAAGGCCCGGCCTCAGGGGGGAGGCAGCAGTTTGACTGCTGGTGGCTCACATGGGCCAGCTGCCCTGGGGCCTTGCCTGAGCCCAGGGCACAAGAACAGAATGTGTCGAGTTCTGGATCCTGCGATGTAGCTTTGTTCCAGGACTTGAGATTTTTAGCTCTGGATTTTAGACACAAGCTGAAGTCCAGTCTGGTATGCTTTGCTTGCTCCATGAAAAACAGGAAAAAAAATGGGGGGAAAGTCATCATGTGTCTTGTTGTGTAATGTCTGCTGGTATTTGAGGACAAATGAGGCTCAGTGTTGCTCTTTCCTGAGAGAAAGAGAGAGAGAGAGAGAGAGAGAGAGAGAGAGAGAAAGAGAGAGAGAGAGAGAGAGAGAGACCGAGAGACTGACTGTCTGGACTGTCTGTGTGCACGCAAGAGAGATGGGGGTCTTTCTGTGGATTAAAGAGATTTTAGATATCAGCGATCATATGGAAAGAGATTTGGAGGGATGAAGGAACATTCCTAACACCCCTGAAATTTGATATACTCGCTTTTAAGGGCTACCTTGAAAGCAAACTTTTTTTCTTGGCAGAATTGTTATAAAACTCGAAGAGGAGCCATGTTTGAAGCAAAGCCAATACATTTTTGTTTCCTTCTCCCGGTCCTGCAAGATAGCTGCTAGCTGGATATTATAGGCAAGGTCACTTTGTCAAGGGAGGTGGAGTTACTTGCCCAAGGCCACACAGCTAGCAGGTGGCAGAGCCAGGATCCCGCCTGGGCCTGTCTACCCTCTCACACACCCCTTTTCCAGTGCTCCATGCTAGCGGAGGTTGCGCATCTCCAGATGGAACCTAAAATCCCCAGTGCGTATCAATCTGTCTGCAATTGCCTCAGGGGACACAGCTGCCATCTCTTCCTGAGGTCTGGAGCTGCCCAGTCTGGGCATGAACCCTCGATCTTACTCTTTTGTGTGTGTGGTACTAGGGATTGAAGCCAGGGGCATTCTACCTCCAAGCTACACTCCCAGCCCTTTTTAAATTTTGAAACAGCGTCTTGCTAGGTTGCTGAGAGTCTCACTCCTTTGCTGAGAGTCTTGCTACATTGCTGAGGTTGGCCTCAAACCTGTGATCCTCCTGTCTCAGCCTCCCAAATACTGGGATTACAGGTTGGAGTGAGATCCAACCTTTGACTGTTGCTGTCTTCCTCCCTGACCCCGAAGGCACAGGACAAGGTCCCCCTGCCTCCTTCCTCCCAGGCCAAGCCCTTCTCTGCAAACCAAGGCTCTGGCTGGCAGGATTCCCCAGGGAAGGCTCCCATAGCCAGCACCCTGGAACAGCTTTAGGTATGTGCAGCTGCGTCCCTCCCCCTGTGTCCCTCCCCACCCTGGGACACTGGAGCCCTTTCACCACCAGGTGACGGCTGGCATGAGCAACTTCTTGTAGTTCCTTTGCTGGGTCGCACAAACGCTGGCAAGCTGTACCTGCTGTAAAGAAGGCTGGGGAATAAAATCTTGGACACGCTCTACCTACTGGGAGGGAAGAAAACGAGGCTGTGATCCGGGGAGAAAGGAGGTATAATTGATATAGAATGGCTATAAAGTTTTTGAAAATCACAAAGTAACAAATGATAGATGCTCATGTTTTGTAAGTGCTTATTTTTTTCATTTATCAATCATCTATGTATCATTTTTTAATTGTATACATTTAGAGGGTACAATGTCATAATTTGATACATATGTAGTATGTGAAAATCAAATTAGAGTAGTTAATGTTTTATTGTTTAGAATTTTTTTTAAATGTGCTTTTATTGGTGCATTATAGTCTCACATCACAATGAGAATCAAGTTGACAGTAACATACATGAACTATGGGAAATACACACAATGGAATTCTACTCAGCGATAAAGAAGAATAAAATAATATCATTTACAAGAAAATGGAAGGACCTGGAGAACGTTATGTTAAGTGAAATCAGCCAATCACAGAAGGAGAAGGGTCATATGTTTTCTTTAATATGCGCAAGCTAGGGAGTAGTTGGGATACTAGAGGGCCTCCAGACAATGGTGGAGAAGCCTCAGTGGAGCCGGGGAAGGGGAAGGGGAAGAATGAAGTTCATTAATGGAATTACTACCATCGACCATGTGTACACATGAGAATATACTAACATCAATCTCAGTACTCTGTACTGGGGGGAATGGGGAGGCGGGGCTGGCACCAAGTGCTGTGTTTATAATGCCCCCATTTCTGATTTGCCTCTTGCCTCTCTTGAACGAATAGTGTCTTGGATTGCTTTGGTGTTCCTTTTTAATGGCCGCATGTGGTACTTTCTATGCTTGTGCTGTATTTGGCTTAACTAGACCCTGACTGATGGATGTTTATGTTGTGTTTTTTTTGCGATTGCAAATAATCTTGCAGTGACCGTCCTTACACACAATTCGCTGCCTTTTCTTCTTTTTTTTTTTTTTCTCCTTGGAGCACATTTTCAGTATACTAGAGGATAAATCCCTAGAAATGTAACCGCGAGGTCAAAGTGTATGTTCTTTTTAAATTTAAATAGTGATTGCTAAATTTCGAGGCTTTAAAATACACATAGTCACCTTTATTAATCTTCTTTTCCCCATTATGGTTTATGAGCACTGTGCCGTGCTTAGAAAGGCCCTCCCTCTACCAAAAAAAAATTCCCTCTAGTGCTTTTATGGTTTTATCTTTTTAATGTTTAAATCTTTGCTCCATCTGGAATTCAAGTTAATGGAAGGAGTGAAATAAGGATCGAGTTTTATTTTTTCCCGAATGGCTAGCCAGTTGTCCCAACACTGTTTATTGAAAAATCCATCTTTTTTCTCTTACTGATTTGAAATGTACAAACTCATGTACAAAATTCCCACATGTATTTGGTCTTTTTTTTTCAATTCTCTACATTGTTCCATTAACTCTTCTATCTAATCTGATGCAAGTTTTAATGACCGTAGTTTGATTATATATTTTAATACGTGGTTGAGTTAGTACCCCTCATTACTCTTTCTTTTCAGATATTTTCTGGCTCTTTTACTTATTAATTTTATAGGTAAACTTAAATACGATTTTGTCAGCCGGGTGTGGTGGTACATTCCTGTAATCCCAGTACTTGGGAGGCTGAGACAGGAGGATTGCAGGTGTAAGACCAGCCTCAGCAACTTAGAGAGGCCCTCAGCAACTTAGTGAGATCCTATTTCAAAAGAAAAAAATAAAAAAGGGGCTAGGGGTGTAGCTCAGAGGTAGAACACCCTTGGGGTTCAGTCCCCAGTATAAAAAAATAGATTATCCTGCCTTCCCCATTCCAGAGATGTGCAGAGACCCAGCCAGTCTGGGAGATATTTGAGGCAGAGCTGCCTGGAGGCAGGACTGGAGGGGGCCAGGCCAGGGGCAGAGAGGCCAGCGGGCAGCTTTGAATCCAAAAGAACAAACGAGGGGCGGGGGTGGGGGAAGGAGTCAGATACAACAGAGAGACTGTGGTGTGTGAGTGGGTTTTGATGAGTTCCAGACATTAAATCAGACTGGAACGGGTTGGGGGTGCCTGTCACCGAGTTTAGGTATACAAGAGGAAGATGAATTCTGAGGGGCTGTGGCATCCATTGGGCAGGTGGACATGGGGCTCTGTAACTCAGAGGTCGGGAGGGCCATCTTGGTGGAGAAGGGGACTTGGGGGTCTTAGGTAGACAGTTTTCATTTGAACCCCAGAGGGTCGATGAGCCCACTCAGGGAGGTAGGTGGGACAAAATGGGAAGCAGCCAGTGCCCTGGGGACCACCATGGTTAGGGGCAGAGAAGAAGGCTCAGGTGAGGACAGGCTGGCCCCGTCCCCAGACTCTGGAAAGTCTAAGCCCATGGCTGGCACAGCCCTTAACACAGATCCCGAGACAGCGAGACCGAAAAGGAGAAATGCAGAGGATCTCATTCAGGAGGCCCAATATTCAGTCCATGGTTGTTCTGAGAGGAAACCCAGAAAGAAGAGAGAAAAAAAAATATATATATATATATAAATTGAAAAAAATGTTCCAAAGTGGAAGGATAAACAGAGAGACTTTTATTTAAAATCCTCTAAGAACCTAAAACAATGAATTCCGGAAGGGCTCGTATTAAGGCCTGTTATGAGATTTCAGAACCCCAGGGATGATGAAGGACAATCCTAGAAGCTTCCAGAGCAGAAAGGAGAAGAACCTCTACAAAGAAGCGAGAATCAGAATGGGCGGGAACTTGTTGACCGCAGCGCTGTAAACTGGAAAATGGCGGCAGGGCAGTGGGCTCTTGAAGGCTGTGACTCGCAACTCAGGTCGCCCAGCCAACGCCAGGAGGAGACAGCAGCGTTTTCATACATGGAAGGGTACAGGTAGTGTCTCATCTTAGAGATGCTCAAGTAAAATTGGGTGGGAGACAAGACAGGCCAGGTACCTGGATGCAGGAGAAGGTAGAGTCCACCAGATGACACCTGATGCAGACTGGAGAGAAGTCCCCGGGGAAGGCTTCTTCAGGGAGAGGGGACTCGAGATGACTTCCAAGACGATGACTTGAAGACATGGGTATGTTGGTGAGAGCCAGCAGGGAGCGAGGAAGGCCGTGAGACACCAGGCCAAACAACACGGCACAAGAGAGGAAACGCGGTCACGTGCGCTCCTTGGCTCTGCAAGGACACCTGGACTGTGTCATATAATGTAAACTACCGATTATCGATTTAACAAAAATGATGAAATAACTATATTAGGAGGATGTGGACAGGTGAGGAGGGGACAGTCTAAGAGAGTTAAGTTTCCATTCATCTTAACACCATAATCGATAGATAATGTTGACAGTGGATAAATCAGGAAATAATAGTAGAAGGCACATTATTTGGAAATGTAGAAGCAACCGGCAGAGGAGATAACTTCAAGATGTTGAAAGTGCTGGCGTCCAGGGAACAGGGATGGGGGTGGGAAGGGCCAGGATAAAGGGCCAATTCTTTGGCTTTTTTGATAAAACGCAATTTTTAAAAAACATGCGCATGTATCACATTGATAAAAATAAAGCAAATAATAAAAATCAACTCGAGCTGAGGCAGGAGGAGAAAACAATGTGTGAATGGCTTTTAGAAGCCAATTTATTTGTGATTAAGACAGTTATGCTATAGAACGGCAGACAGTTTTTTAAAAATTCAAACCCTATGACAAATGAAAAATGGCTTCCTTAGAAAGGAAGATGAACCTGCGCCCAGCAGAAATGAGCTTCTCTCCATTTCCAGAAGAAAATTCATCGCTCATTATGAGCATACATACAGGGTGTCTCTATCATCCTACAACCCGAGTTGTTAAACTTAAAATTTAACAGTTTTAAAACTTTACAAAGACCATGAAAAGCCTTTATAACGCTGTAAATTCCAGCCTGGGTCGAGGCATGGAGTCCATACAAATTCTGCTTCCCTTCGACTTGAAGTAACTCAGCATGTAAATCCTTAGGAATCAAGATGAACCTTAAAAGTGAAATACTTCCACCTTTGTAGGAAAAGCAGTTGAGCTGCATGTAGGTCAGTGAGAAAGGGATTCTAAATTCCATTCGGCAGCTACGGACGCTCAGTATGGCCCCCAAAGGACTGGGCGGGCCGAGAAATTGTAGGGGCCCGAGTAAGATGGGGAGGAATAAATGTTCTGCTCTGCCACAGGGAGCCCTTCTTGATTCCAAAATGCCCTGGACATAACCAGGTGTAATGGTCAGCTGGGGCCTCCATGGCTCACACAACAGGAATTGACTTCTCACTGTTCCCAAAGGCACATTGATGTGTTGGCAGGTTTGGTTTCTCCTGAAGTGACCCACCTTTCCTTCCTTCCTTCCTTCCTTCCTTCCTTCCTTCCTTCCTTCCTTCCTTCCTTCTGTCTGTCCATCCTTCCTTCCTTCCTTCCTCTTTGTGGTGCTGGGGATTGAACCCAGAGGCATTCTACCTCCAAGCTACACTCCCAGTCCTATTTTATTTATTCATTCATTCATTCATTCATTCATTCATTTATTTATTCATTCATTCATCTATTTATTTATTGAAACAGAGCCTCTCTAAGTTGCTGAGAGCCTCACTAAATGGCTGAAGTTGTTCTTGAACCTGAGGTCCTCCTGTGTCAGCCTCCCAAGTACTGGGTTTACATGTATGGGCCACCACACCCGGCCTGAGGCTTCTTTACTTGTCTTGTGGATGGCTGTCTTCTGTGTCCTGACCTGGCCTGTTCTTTGTTCAGAGGTCCCCTGGTGTATCTTCTTCTTACTACAAGGACACTAGTCTTATTGGATAAAGACCCCATCCTTGTGATCTCACTTAACCTTCATTACCTCTTTAAAGGTACTGTCTCCAAATACAGTCACATTATGGGTTAGGGCTCTCATATATAAGTTGGGGGCACAATTTAGTCCCTAACACAAGATGTGGGCAAAGAGCTGGAGTAAGTTCTGTTTTACTCTGGTGAGACCAAACGAACACGTGGCCCTTCTTTGGAGCCTCCTACTAAACACGCATTAGCCAACCCTGGATCCAGGTGCAGTGCTGTGACTAGAATCCTGGACACCATGTCTCTTGATGACCATCTGGCAGTGTCTGTCAGCACCTTCAGGATGCCACACAGAAGACCCCCTCCCCCGCCCAGAGAGGCATGCTGCACGAGGAGGTCACAGCATAGATTCATGAGATACACAACCAGATGTGTTTCCGAAAGAACATCCAGTTTCCTGAGCTTTAGCGTTTGAACGAGTCAACACATTCGGGCACAGGAAACTGACTTGTGCAGAGTGCTCTGTCTCTGTTTTCAGCAGAGGGACTCTCTGTTCTGGAGTTGCAGGAGGGATCGCCAGCTCTCGTGGACAGGTATGCCTGGATGCCTGCTTGGTGGCCAGAGACTGGACAGGAAAGGAAAAAATATTTCTATTTCACTACGTGGCCAATTAAGTGGTAATTAAGTGTTTATAATAATGTCAACATGAAATACTAGTTTAGCTAAAAATGAAGATTGACTCCAGTGGGAGGTTTCTGGATGGGAAGGGTACAAGTGTGTGGTGTGGTTGGCTGGGGAGCAGAAAAGAGCCTTGATCCCCCATCTCTCATAGACAGAGGCCAATCAATTCTTCACTTTTGGTAGAGAAAAGTCAACAAATAGTGCCTGAAACCAAAATATCATGAATTAGCAATTCATATATGTTATTTAGAAGCACTGAGGTAGCAGGGTGTGGTGGCACAGGCTTGTAATCCCAGGATTTGGGAGGCTGAGGCAGGAGGATTGCAGGTTTGCGGTCAGCCTCAGAAACTTAGTGAGGCCCTCCACAACTTAGTGAGACCCTGTTTCAAAATAAAGAATAAGAATAGGGCTGGGGGTGGAGCTCAGAGGTAGAATGCCCCTGCGTTCGATCCCCAGTACCACAAGAAGAAGAAGAAGAAGAAGAAGAAGAAGAAGAAGAAGAAGAAGAAGAATTATCATTGAGGTAAATCCTGAAAGAATCCGCTAACACAGAAGAAAGTATTTCGAAGAGAAAGGGGTGGGGGAGGACTCGTTGTTTTATTTTTTAAATAAATACCTTATAGGACAAGTTGACGCTTCCTATTTGGGTATGTGTAACTTTGTTTTAAAATACGAGTAGCTGGGTGTGGGGGCTCATGCCTGTAATCCCAGGACTTGGGAAGCTGAGATGGGAGGATTGCAGGTTCGAGGCCAGCCTCAATAACTTAGCGAAGCCCTCAGCAACTTAGTGAGACACTGCTTCAAAATAAAAAATAAATTAGGGCTGGGGGTGTAACTCCAAGGGCAAAATGCCCCTGGGTTCAGTCCCCAGTACCATGAAAATAAAAACAAAATAAAAAGTAAATGAATAAAAAGTTCAAGGAGAAAAAGAAAGGAAAACTAATCATGCTGACCCAATATAGCTGACTATATAGATAAGGGAGTAATAGTAGTAATAGTACTCTTACAATAGCAGTAACAGTACTAGCAGTAACAGCAAGACAGCACTGATCTACTAACACTCTGGTAAGAAGGTTCATGCATCCACTAAGCATTTATTGAGCATTTTCTATGCACCGACATATGTGCATGATAGTCAAGTTTCCTGCTCTCATAGATTCAATATTCTAGAGAGGAAATTTAAAAAAAGCCACATAATCAAATAAATAAAATTATTTCTTATACTATCAAGTTCCTTGAGGACAATAAAGGATAATGGGCAGGAGAGTACATGTGGGGAGGGAATGGTTATGTAGATTAGTCAGGAAAGGCCTCTTGAGAGAAGAAAAGTTTGAGCTCAGCCCTGAATAATGAAGGGGCAGCCCTGGCCAAAACAGAGTTAACAGAACATTCAAATGTCCTGTGGTAGGAACAGACTTGGTGTGTTTGAGGAATAGCCAGGGGTCCGGTGTGGTGTGACGGGATCCTAGTGAGGAGGAGGAGGGAGCCTGTGATGGGTACATGAGGTGGGTAGAACCCAAGTCCTGCCAGGTCTTGGAGATGCTTATAAGGAATTAGATTTTATTTTTAAGTTTGATGGGACATCATTGAGGGGGGTTAGCAGAATATTTTAGGATTTGATTTACACTTTATAAGATGAGTCTAATTGATGGTTGAAGGCAGGATTGGGGTAAAGATGGAAAGGAGAGGGACGAACGAGACAGGAAGTATATCATTTAGAGACTTGCAGAATTCCGGGCAAGGTGGAGACTGTGGAGTCAGAGCCCAGTGGGCAGACTGGGCCGGCAGTCTTCATTTAGGTAGACCTCGAAAGGGTAGCTCAGAGGTTTGTGGGGGAACATTGGAGGGAGGGATTCTCCTCCTGCAGCTGGTCTCCCCGAATTCCCAGGCTCCCTTTGACATATGGGAACAGAAGCTCTGGTCAGGAGCGGCGGAGGCGCCTGAGCGATTATGCAGGGAATAAAGACTTGCCAAATTGCTTTAAACTCAGCCCGTCTCCATCCTGGCTTTCACCACACTTGACGTGAACGTGTAACTGAGCTTGTAAATAACCGTGCTTGGAGGCAGAGCTGGGAATTACGCCCCTCTAGACAGCTATTCAGAGGCTGAGAGAATAGGGCCCACTTGCTGTAATGCTATGCATTAAAAAGCACTTATGCTGCTAAAACCGGCATTAGAATTGCACATAAACACTGCTGTCATGCTCTCGATGGGACTCTGGAGTCCAAGTGGGACTCTCACAGTCTGCAGAGGGGAGAAAAGCCATCTCAGGCTATGTGATGATCTCTCCCCCATGGCCCACCCAGCAACACCACCTCTCTCCCGTGGAGGATCCCCCCATAAATGGGGAGAAAAATGAGCTCATATCCAAGCCAAGATTAAACTGGGTCCATACTGCATGGAGATGATGGGTCTTTGAGGAAAGAGAAATGAGACCAAGCCATGTAAACATATCTGTCCAATGGTGGAGGGAGGGAAGGGCCCAGGTGCTCTTGGGAGTTACATGCGGCTTCAGGCACAGTGTCTGGTATGTAGCAAGCTATGAATGAATGAATGAATGAATGAATGAATGAATGATCCATACACTTCCAAAAGTCTAGTCTCAATAATCCTTTATTCATTTAGTTTCTATTTAAGCATCAAATGAATCACTGGGCCAAGTCTACACTCAGGATCTTAGGGGTTGCACATGGGCAGTTGACACCCACCCATGGATTTGTGTTGCATCTCCACTGCACCCATTCCCCCTGGTAACTCACTCCCCAATTGATCTGAGTCTAGAACCATCCATCACTGAGCAGAAGGAAGCAAGTCAAGAAGAAGTCATCATCCGGAGTATCTCCAATGGACCACATGGTCCGTCCTAAGGAAAGAATTCCTTGGATTTGCTAGCTGGCCAGATAATCATCAACTCTCAAATTTACTAGGTTCTTAAAGAAGTGGAAAGAGGGATTTCTGAAACCTCAAGTGCCCAGGAGAATGCTGGGTGGAGCAGGGGGGATAGGGAGGGGAACACACCAAGTTGTGCATGTATGTTTGTATCACTTTGAATCTCACTATAATGTATAATTCAATGCACTCATAAAAATTTGGGCTGGGATGTAGCTCTGTGGCAAAGGGTTTGATGCCCTTGGTTTTCTTCCCTAGTACCAAAAGAGAAAAAAATTAAATAAAAATATATATTATCTATTTTATATATAATCACATAAAAATAGAATGCTACCCTGGTGTGAGGAAATCTTTTATGCACTGCACCTCATTTTCTATTTATAAGAAGGAACCAAATTACTACCAGTTTTGCCAGAATGCCAACAAGGATAAATAAGTCAATAGATAAAGTCACTGTACTTCAGATCCAAAGTATGGAAAACTCCTCATGGGAGAGAAAAGAAATAGTTAAAAACAAAGCCCCTTTCAATCCCTGCAACAGTTGTCATAGGGTCTTGTCACTAAAAAGTCCTTCTCTGGTTTTTATTGGCCTTAGTGCCACGTTGATTTTTATTTAACATGTAGTTCTCCATAACTTACATATGGCTCTACAACGAGTTAAGAACCACATACATTAAGAATAAGTTTGACCTTTTAAGAAAAAGGCCTGATGTGAGCTTGAAAAGAGATAATAAGCTCAATCAAAAATCAGACATAAATTTATGTAAACTTTTACAGTAAGGAGTTCATGCTCTGTGCATCTAAAAGAGATATAGAAGAAAAAAGAAGAAAAGAAATTAGCATGGCAAATTATATCAGTCCCTGGCAATAGCCATCAGGACATGGCTAAGTTATGTTTCCGGTCCTTCCTTCTTTTTTTTTTTGCAGGACTGGGGATTGAACCCAGGGGCATTCTACCTCCGAGCTACACCCCCAGCCCTATTTTTTTATTCTTTATTTTGAAACAAGGTCTCACTAAGTTGCGGAGGGCCTCACTAAGTAGCTGAGGCTGGCTGCGAACCCAGATCCTCCTGTCTCAGCCTCCCAAGTACTGGGATTACAAGCGTGCGCCACCACGCCCGGCGGGTCCTTCCTTCTCGAAGACAAGAAACATGTCAAACTTTGCAGAAATGTAGCCATAAAGATGTCTAACATGTCAAAGTTCTAGGCATTTCTGTGAGATTCCAAAAATAATTTGTATCTTGATTTGGATGGTGGTGCGGGGGGGGGGGAGGTGTACATTTACAAAAACATTATTGAGCCATTTGTTTAAGACTTGTGATTTACTATCTATAGGTATGTTATGTCTCAGTGTTAGAAAGTCTTAGACAATGAAGGATTAGATTCTAGAAAAAATTCATTTACAGGGAGCCTCTTATTTCCCAGTGTTGCCATGTAAATGAGGGATCATTTTGCTTCTCTTACACATTAATTATAAAAGTAGCTACCACTGACAGAGCATTTACCAAGTACCATATCCTATGCTAATAGCTCCATAATTAACTCATTTAATCTCCACAATGTCGGTGTCCTCAGTAAGAACCGAGGTTCAGAGACGCTTACGCATAAGATACAGAACAACAGGGAGCTACACCTGTGCTCACAGCCTGTCCGTCTTCTGGACCATTGCATCCCCGGCACGTGAACTTGGGTCTGGAATATAGTAGGTCCTCAACAAATAATTGCAAAATGAAAAATACTTGATTCAGTATCATGTAACTAATATTGGAAGATCCAGGTTTGGATTTTGAGTCTGACTAGAAATCCCAAGTTCTTAATCATTTCATGATATTCCTCTCAGAGGAAACAGCTGAGTCTCTAGACTAGCCCCAAACCCTTGTAAACCAATTTTAGGAATATGAATATGAAGCCTAACATCTACCAAAAAAAAAAAGAAGAAAACATAGCTGTAGGTTTAAAGAATCATAATAAAATGAACACTCATGGCCACCACAGTTAAGAAACAGAACATATTGGTACCGTCGGAGGAGCCCTGCATCTTCTTCCGTGCACCTCTAAAGGTAACCACACTTGGATTTTATGTTTATTAATCCTTTGCCTTTCTGGATTGTCGTAACACAGGTTGCTATCCATAAACCATACAGTGCTTTGTTTTTCCTGTTTTCGACTATAAATAGCAGGTGACGTTTTTACTACTCCCTTAACATTGGTCTTTAACCTTAAAAATCATCCAATCCAGCCGGACATGGTGGTGCACACCTGTAATCCCAGTACTTGGGAGGCTGAGACAAGAGGATCGCAAATTTGAGGACCGCAACTTAGTGAGACCCTGTTTCCAAATAAAAAATAAAATGGGGCTGGGGGTGTAGTTCAGAGGTAGAATGTTCCTGGTCTCAGTCCCCAGTACCACACGCTTAAAAAGACCGTTGAATCCATTGCTTTCTCTACATTCTTCTAATCCATCAGCCCAATTATATTTCTCCTTTTTTTAAGTTTAGTAATTCTCTTCCCAATATCATAATCTCTCTTTTCATTGAGTTTACGCAGTGGGGTACTTGTAAATGTTTGGCACACAACTTTGCTGGGTGGGGGGCTGATAGGTAGCATTTTCTGATTTCTTTGGAGTAAATTTTCCTAGCATGGATGATTTCAAGACATAACAAGGATGCCACTGAATTTTGGAAGAGATGCACATAATTGGCTCTCAAAAGCTGGTAGGAACCAGTGCCTATACATCCCAGAACTATATAACCCTGGACAAGCCCAATTAAACATTATCTTCCTATGCTCTGTTACATCAGAGCAACCAACTGGACCGAACGGAACCAGAAACCAGAGGACCAAGGAACCTTTGATGAAGTCCATGCATGTTGGTGTACTTAAGGCAGAGAAAGGGGTTGTATTTGTTTCCTCTTTCTGCTGTGACAAATGACCACAAACTTAGTGACTTAGAAATCTCTTACAGTTTTGAAGTCCAAAAGTCTGAAATGAGTCTTACCAAAGCGAACATCAAGGTGTCATCAGACCCATGCTGCCCTCGGAGGCTCTAAGGAGAATCAGTTTCCCCACCTCTTCTAGAGTCTGGAGCTGTGTCCTTGAGGATCCGTTCCCTGGCCTTTGGTAGGGTCTAGGGCTGCATCCTTTGCAATCCTTAGCCCACAGCCCCTTCCTTCCTCCTCAAAGCCAGCGATGGACATCTTCTCTCGCACACTCTGCTTCTCCTTGCTTCTCTCCCGTAGCCTTCATCTCTTCTGCATCAAATCCCCCTCTTTTAAGAACACCATGGTAGCATTTAGGGCCAATTGGTAAAATCCAGAATGATCTCTGTCTATGGGACCCTTGTTTAGGCTCCTGTGAGGGTAAAGGAAGGTAGAGAGCTAGTGGAGCCCAGCAAATGGAGAGTGTCCGGTACAAGCCACCCCGCTGCCCCCTACCAACCATTCGAATCCTCCCTTCAGGTGAGAAGTTCAGGCCTCCGACGCAGGAACTGCTGAAAGTCCCATCAGGTACCATATTATTTTCGAGTGATGTCAGTTTGGTCATCCTTCCTTCTGAAACCCAAAGTATCTCTCAACACCAGTGCTGTTCATACATGGTGGTATCGGGGGGAAGAAAGGGGGAGAAACATAATCAATTAACATGGAATATGGCTGCTGTAGTCTCAATTTCTCTCTATTTATTTAGTTAGTTAGTTAGCTATTTTGTGGTACAGGGGATTGAACCCAGGGTCATTCTACCTCCGAGAGACACCCCCAGCCCTATTTTTTATTCTTTATTTTGAAACAGGGTCTCACTAAGTTGCAGAGGGCCTCACTAAGTAGCTGAGGCTGGCCGCGAACCTGCGATCCTCTTAGCCTCCCAAGTACTGGGATTACAAGCGTGCGCCACCACGCCCGGCTCTGTAGTCTCTATTTCTACAGCTGGTCCTGAGGTCCATATTGAGAATCCTAGATACGAGGGATCTAGGGCCCTCGCCACTTCTGAGGTATGCTTAGCAGGGATCCAGTCATCGTAATGTCACTAATGGGATGAGGTTGAAGTTTTGTGGCTGCCCATGTGGTTGAAATCCCTCCACAGCTGCTGCACCAGCATGGCACAGGGGACTATTCTGTTAGGCTGGCCACCTGCATGGGTCTCACGGAGGCACGAGGCATGCACCCTCTCTAATCTTATCTCCCTGAACTAAAGGAGGGTCCGTCAGACTCAGCTCTAGGTGCGTGAGGGCTGTGGGAAAGGCAGCTCGGAGGGTCTTTCATCTCGGCTGCGGGGGGAGGACAAACTGGTTCTGCAACTAGGCAGGTGAGCTTTTCTATCTCCATACCCAGACAAATCGTTTTTGAACGAAAGAGCCATAATTTGCGCCATTGTCTATCTGGTTTCACGGTGACCCCTTGTCCCCAAGCAGTATGTGATTCACGTCTAACCGGGTTGACTGGGGTAAGGGAGAGCCCCGGGGAATGGGGGAGGACACATCAAGGGACTCTTTGAAATACTATCCACACCACCTCATCCCTTTGTGCCTCAGCCTCCAGCAGGGGCTCCTTTCCTGTCCCCATTCCCAGGCAAACTTGGTGAAACCCTCCGTGTCCTCGCTTGCTGACCACTCTTCAACCCCTCCATTCTGACTTTGAGGCCTATGCTCTGCTCGGCAGGAGTGGCCTGGGACCTCTGTGTCTCCCAGGGGCACATCTAACCCTCGTCTTGCTCTTTCAGCCATGTTTCTTGCTGCTTACCTGTTGGGTTGTCTCTGTCGGCCTCTCCAGATCCTTTCTCCATCCTTCCCACCCTACCCTGCACCCCAGATGACACCGGCAGGCCCCCATGCCTTCTCACTAACAGTTAGGTTCTGCCAATGAAAGTCCAGAAAGGAGAGTAGAGAGAGAAACGAAGGCTGGGTGTTCATCCCCAGCAGGCTGCCGTCTGGCAGTGTCTGGGTACCTACCCTGATGCTGGCGTGCTTCTGGATTCAGGTTACCCCTCTTTCTTCATATCCCTTTGAGCCCAAGGGTGGTAAGACCAATCTATTGCCAGCCCTGGGGTGCTTCAATATTGTGTTAGTCAGCTTTCCACCACTTTAACAAATATCTGAGATAATTGAGTTAGGAAAAGAAAAGAGTTATTTTCGCTCATATAGAGTTATTTTCGCTCATAGTTTTGGCGGTTGCAGTCTATGCTCTTCAAAGCCAGGCCTGTTGCTTTGGGGGCTGCAGTGGGGCAGCACATCCTAGTAGGCATCCCTATGGAGGAAAACCACTCACTACTTGGCTGAGAAGCAAAAGAGAGAGAGGCCAGGGTCCTGCTAGCCTCTTCCAGGGTACACCCTGAACACTTCCCACTGAACCCCATCTCTTCTTTTTTTTTTTTTTTTACTAGAGGCTGAACCCAGGGACATTTTACCTCCGAGCTACACCCCCAGCCTGATTTGATGTCTTGTTTTGAGACAGGGTCTTGCTAATTTGCTGAGGGTCTCACTATATGGCTGAGGCTGGCCTTGAACCTGCAATCCTCCTGTCTCAGCCTCCCAAGTACTGGGATTTCAGGTGTGCACCACCACGCCTGCCTGGCAAAGCCTACCTCTTAAAGGTTCTGTCACCTCCCAATAGCACCATGCTGGGGACCAAGCCTTTAACATGTGGGCCTTTGGGGGACATTCCAAGTCCAAATCTTAGCAATGTCCCTGACAAACAATCCCTTCACGAAACTCCAGAGTTACCCCTTCCTAATATATCAGTATATATTTATTTACTTTCTTTTTGGGGGTTCTGGGAATTGAACTCATGGGCATTGGGCATTCTACCTCTGAGCTACACTCCCAGCCCTTTTTTATTTTTTGTTTCGAAAAGGGTCTTACTAGGTTGCTGAGGCTCACTACATTGCTGAAACTGGCCTTGAACTTGCGATCCTCCTGCCTCAGCCTCCCAAGTCCTGGGATTACAAGCGTGCACCACCATGCCTGGCTTACTCATTTCCTCTCTCTTGGAACAGACTTTTCATTTGGTCTCCAGTATACCTCACTCCCCCGCTTCATCCAGCTTTTCTGTTCACTTCTCTGTCTCCTTGGCAGGTTTTCTCTATTTTAACAAATCACTATATTCCTTCTAAGACTTTCTTTGATATCCACATTTTCTAACACCCACAGGCCAATGACTTGTAGCTCCAGCCACACCTGTCCTCTGAGATCTAGACTCATATATTTAACTTCATTTTTAAAATATTTTAATCCCTTAAATCAATAAATATTTTTGAGAGTCTATTGTGTTGTGGGTCCTAGTCTATAAATATTTGGGGATGTTTAAAAGGGCCTTAGCCAAGCGTGGTGGCGCATGCCTGTAATCCCAGTACTTGGGAGGCTGAGACAAGAGGATTGTGGGTTTGGGCCAGCCTCAGGAATTTAGTGAGGCCCTGTTTCATAATAAAAAATCAAATCAGGCTGGGGGTGTAGCTCAGAAGTAGAATGCCCCTGGGTTCAATCCTCATTACCAAAAATAAATAAATAAAAGGGCCTTAAATGCCACCTGTCCAAACCGAATCCATGATTTTTCACCTCTACCCCAACCCTTTTTCTCTTCCCGTGTCCCCCTCCCCAGTGAGTGACACTAGCACCATCCCTCCGACCCCACAACCAAAACCGAAGCTATGACTTCCCTGCCTCCCCTTTTCTTAGTTCCCATAGCGAATTCACCAAGTCCTATTAATCCATCTCCTAAATATCTCTGGACTCTAACCAATTTTCTCCTTTTTTTACCCCCACTAAGATAGCCCAACCTGCCCATCTGTTCCCTGTGTAGCCCTAACTGTAGTATTTTTCTTTCTTGTTCCCTCACTTCAATAAATAATACGCTTATTGAGGCAAAAATCTGGCCATGCTATATGTCTTCTGTTTGCTCTTATACAAAGCCGCCTGAGCCGGCCTCCTGCCCACATCTCTAGCTCTTCCCAAACCACACCCCTCCAGCACCCCACCCTTTAGCCCTGCTATCTTCCTTCATTTCCTAGAATTGACACGTCTCCCCTGTTTTGGGTCTTGATTCTTACTACTTCCTCTGTGTAGAATACTCTCCCTCATCCCTACCTCCCTCAACAGCAAACTCTTACTTATCTTTTAGCCCTCAGCTAAAATGTCACACCCTCAAAGATGCCTCCACCAGCCCCTCTTTCATGCTCACAGTGAAATCATAATAAATACAATCATATTCATGAATTCTATATCTATAGATTCACTAACCACACATCAAAAATATTAAGGAAAAAAATTGGCGCTGAACACGTACAAACTTTTTTTCTTGTCATTATTCCCTAAATAATACAGTATGACAACTACTTACACAACATTTATATTGTACTAAGTGTTATAAGTAATCTAGACATGATTTAAATTATATAAGAGGATATATGTAGGTTAGATGCACATACCATACCACTTTGTTGGTTTTTTAATCATTGTACAAAATTTGATTTATTGTTACAACTGGAAGATTTTGATTCAATTTCCATTTAGGTTTTCTGTACTTACTTGCATACTAGAGTCTAGAACCATGATTTCTCTCTTATGATTTAGTTAGCAAAATATCTTTATATGGGTGGATATCATATCTTTCAAGACTGTGACTGAAACAAACCTTGATTAGAAAAAGAAACCACATATTAGTGATGAGAAGGGCTCAAGACAATTGCGAGCTCTTACCCGAAACACATTCATCCCCTATAAATTCCTTTATGGTACATCACTCTTTATAGATCAAAAATACTCCTCTAAGTATGTGGGTCTCCCCATAGTGACTTACAGGATTTTTTTTTTTTTTTGCTGTACTTGGGATTGAACCCAGGAGCTCTCTACCACTGAGCTACACCCCCAGCCCATTTTATTTTGAGACAGAGTCTTGCTATGTTGCCCAGGTTGGCCTTGAACTTATGATCCTCCTGACTCAGCTTCCCTAGTTCCTGTGGCCTTGAACTTATGATCCTGACTCAGCCTCCGCAGTCCCTGGGATTACAAGCATGTGCCACCATGGCCAGTGACTACACCATTACTCTGTGTGTGTGTGTGTGTGTGTGTGTGTGTGTGTTTAGTGGTCTCTGCTCCTCATTCCTGGCACAGAACTCCCCAAAACCCTTGTAGATATGGGTGTTCCAGGGAGACTCTTTTGTTCTACTATTTGGTCTTTGACCCCAGTTCCTGACATAGGGGATCTAAGACCTTCATAATTTCCTGAATGGTGGGAGTATCTCAGTCAGAACTCCTAAAAGCCCTTGGATTTCCTGGGTGATAAGAGTATTATCTGTTTTAAGAAGGTGACTGTTGGTGGACTCATGGACAAGTGCATGATTAAACACCTGGAACCTTTAGCCACGCCCTCCATCCTCTGGGGAGAGGAGAGGGGCTGGAAATGGAGGTAAGCGATCATACCTGTGTGATGGAGCCACCCTAAAAATCCCCGAATCACAGGTGTGTGCCCTGGGTTGGTGAATGAGAACATGCCCATGTGCCAGGAGGGTGATACACCCCAACTCTATGGGATCAAGGTCCTATTGTCAGGACCTTCTGACCCTTGTCCCGTGTCCCTCTGCATCTGGCGATTCATCTGTATCCTTTGTAGCATCATAAAGATATGAAGCTGGTAAAGCTAAGTAGGTATCCCCTGAGCTCTGCGAGCTGCTCTAACGAATGGTTGAACCCAAGGAAGTGGCCATGGGGACCCTCTATATGTAGCCAGTTGGCCAGAAGTATAGGTCACAGCCTGGGGCTTGTGACTAGCCCCTGCCGGGCAGGGCAGTCTAATGAGCCTGAGCTCCTTGGTCTGTCGGGTCTGTGCTAAATCTGCTCTAGTGACAGTATTGAATTCATTGAACTATAGTATTGGGGTGCTCTGGTGGATGCTACTTGCTCCGTAGTCCCGTCATGGATGGTTGCTGCTTTAAGCAGCTCCCTAATAACTATTCCGTGGTTCCTGCCACGGAAGGTCGCTGCACCAGGCAGCTTCCTGATCAATAGGCTTCTCGCACAATACTGTCATGAAATCTGATATAATAATTTGGAGAGAATTTAATAACTGGGGGGGGGTCGGGGAGGAGATCCAAGATGACAAATTCTCCTGCCTTATGTAGTCAAGGCCTTTCTTATATAGAGGTTCAAACAAAGCAAACGGGAAGAAGATCACAAGTTAGGACCAGGGAGTGGCAAACACAAGTTAAACCAGGGAGTGGCAGCCAGGCGTGGTGGCGCACGCTTGCAATCCCAGTACTTTGGGAGGCGCTTGTAATCCCAGTACTTTGGGAGGCGGAGACCGGAGGATCAGGGTTCACAGCCAGCCTCAGCTCTCTCGCTCTCTCTCTCTCTCTCTCTCCTTAGTGAGGCCGTCTGCAACTTCGTGAGACCCGGTTTCAAAATAAAGTATAAAAAATAGGGTCGGGGGCGTAGCGTGGAGGTAGAACGCCCCTGCGTTCAATCCCCGGTAACGCAAAAAAAACAAAAAAACAAAAAAACAAACAGGGAGTGGCAAGGCGAACGTTTCAGGGAGAATAGGAGGTCATCAATGTCCAGCTTGCGGTCCCATCGGGTCCAAGGAAGCTTGTCTGTGCAGACAGTTTCCACTTAGCATGTACTGTGTACATGGTTAAGCCGATCCGAAATGGTGACCTCATTGCGTGGGCTAAGATGGCCCCCAAAACTATAGGACACCTAGCAGGCATTGGAGAATTCACTGGTGTGGGGAAAATCACACACATCTGGTATCAGAAATGAAGCACTGAGAGTGGTATCCATTTGGGAAGAAAAAAAGGGTTTTTCCTATATTTGTTGACTCTCGAACTACCAAGTTCCTCTTCTTCATAGCATATATCACAGTTGTCACTTGTCTGGGTGCTGTTTGGAATAATAGACTGTACGTACACATGAGCCGAGGGTCCGGCATGTGTCCTGTTCAAATCTCACTCGCTAGTGCCTCGCACGTAGCAGGCGCTCAATAGATATTTGTGGAGCGGAAGGGCGAAGGCAGAATGAAACTTAGAATAAAAGCCAGTCTTACCTCGGTTTCTGCAGTTTCTCAGAGGCTCTGGAGGAAGCCTCTGGTGGTTCAATGAATGTTGGTACCACAAGACACCTTGACACCTTGGAGACACGAGACACCTTGGCCTGTGAGGTGATTCTAAATGCCGTTCATTCACATGGTCAGTAGCCAGTTCCCAAACAACAATCGGAAAACACTTTCTCAGTTTGTCACTGAATCCCCTAAAGATAAACTCTATTGACTAGAAATGTATATTATTAAATGACTTAATCCTTAATTTTGTTTTATTAGAATAATAATGTGTGGTTTTAATCACCAAATTTTAAATTAAAAATCAATAAGAGCAAGATGCAAAGAAATAGAAACATCAAGTTATAAACAGGTATGATTTTTATTAATTTTTGATTACTTGGGACCAATCACGATTTGTCCTAATTTGTTTCTCCTTAAGACTCTAACAGAACTTTCAAGTGAATTCTCTAAATGCTCTAACATCAGGCTGGTGTTTGTCCATGGAGTATTAAAATGAGGATTGAGGAAGGGAACAGTTCAAACAAGGTTACATCTACACAGGTTTCACGTACCAAAGTTGCACTAACATGTATGGGAGGGAGGAATGAGGAGCAGGGTAGAGTATATACACAGGGAAACCCACCAAGTGCTGTGTGCCTGTATGTCTGTATCACTTTGAATCTCATTATGATGTATAATTACATTGCACCAATAAAAGTGTATATATATCTCTACAGAACTATGGTCAAGCCTGCATCAGAAACATTGGAGGGCAACTCATGACAATCTCTTATCTCTAGTTTGATTCCTTCTAACTTAAACAGAAGACATAGAAAGTGCCCCTCTAAGAATCCCATTTACTAGTGATAGTATGCATTGAGTACTTGCTATGCACCAGGTACTGCCCTGGCCCTTTATACCAATTTATTTCCATTAATTCCTTAAGCATTTTTTCTTTTCTAGGTAGAGTCTTACTCTCTCCCCACTCTCTGGGCGGCTCTAGGTGAACAGCCTGTCTTGCTCACCTTCTTATGCCAATAGCCTGCCACCAAGCCCTGTGCATCAATAACAATTTGATCCAAGTAAAAACTTTAAAAAAATTACCAAGTTTAGAATTTGAATCAGTCAAGGGGAGAAAGAGCTTATTTTATTTATTTATTCAACTTTTATTGGTGCATTGTAATCATACATCTTGATGGGTTTCAGGGTGGTAGGAGTATACATGCACACATCGGTCATTTAACCCTCCCCCAATTCCCACCCCCACTCCTTCCCCTTTCCCTCCTAGAAAGAGGTTATTTTACACAGAGGATTACAAGTTTGACATTGCAGTAGGGCCAGGGTTAGGTATCAGAGGAGAAAATATAAGACAAAACAATTGGATAAGATCCATAAAGAACTTAGTTTTATGCCCAGCAGGTAGTAGGAACTAGGTAAGTTTTTTCAAAGATAGTACAGCATCTTTTGTTTACTTAAAAATGTTCAGTATTCAGCATCAAAGTGTGTGTGTGTGTGTGTGTGTGTGTGTGTGTGTGTGTTTCTGTATACTTTCATTGGTGCATTGTAGTCTCACACCATAACATAATTCAAAGTGATACTGACATACGTGCAAACAGCACTTGGTGAGCTTCCCCTGGCTCCCTCCCCACTCCCTCCCCTTTCCCATACATGATATTGAGATTGACATTGGTATTCTTACATATGTGCATAATGTCAATGGAAGTGTTTCCTTCATTGATTCTCCTCCCCACCCTTCCCAGACCACCTCCCTGCTTCCCCTGGGGTTTCTCTTCCATTATCTAAAGTCCCTCTTGTATCCCGATTACTCCCTAGTTTCTGCATATCAGAGAAAACATAGAACCCTTCACTTTCTGTAGCATAGCATCTTTGATCAACAACTGTCTTTCTTTGCCATGTCTTCACGTGTGTGATGTTGGACAAGCTACTTTACCTCCCCGAGACCTTTAACAGTAGGGATGTCATAAAGATTAAATGAGATCATGCGTGTAAAGTGCTGGAGGGCCCAGCACAAAGTCGCTGTCCCACATGTATGGGTGTTTTTACTGGCAGGAGGTGATGCTGGATGTGGCTGGCTAGGTCAGATGATGCAGAGAAAGCGAGACGGCCAGGACTGGGAAGGAGCCCCTGGAGCTGGAGCAGGTGTTATGGAAGAGCAGCTTCATTACAATGGTAGGAAATAAAGAAATGCATTTGGTCACAAGAATGAAAGAAAAATGAAAATGGGGGCCGGGGTGTTGCTCAGTGGTAGAGTGTGTGCTTAGTATCCATGGACACCCTGGGTTCAATACCCACAAAGTTCAAGAGGATGTTAGTGAATTTATGCAGTAGAAATCCTTAAAAATCAAACTACAAGCCGGGCATGGTGGCACAGCCTTGTAATCCCAATACTTGGGAGGCTGGGACAAGGAGGATTGCAGATTGGAGGACGGCCTTAGCAAGTTAGTGAGGCTAAGTTGCTACCTAGTGAGTTGCTACCTCATTGCTACCTAGTGAGACCCCATTTCAAAAATAAAAAATAAAATAGGGCTGGGGGTGTAGCTCAGAGATAGAATGCCCCTGGGTTCAATCCCCAGTACCTCCCCCCCAAAAAAAAATTAAACTATAGAGCACATTATGTCTGGTCTGGTGACTTGCACGTCCAATCGAGTCATTTTTACAAGGGTAAATCAAGTCACAAAACATGCCAGCTCACACGGTGCTGCCACATTATTGTCGCCCTGCCAAAATGTTTCTATTAGGATGGACACATGAACCATGCATCTTGTAAATTTAGTTGTCTGAGTCTCACTGAATTAAAGTCTCAGTTTATTCAAGAGCTCAGAGATGTGACCAACAGGCAGTAGGAATTGTCTACCCCCGAGCCATCTTGACCTCTCTGGTTACCTGGGGACCCTATCAGCCTAGACGTAAAAGAACAGAAAAAAAATAAAATCTCATTTGTGCCTGTTGTTGGGAAAATGCAACTTGGCTTTGGGATGAAGTCCCAGAATTCTAAGCGCCCACAAGATGGCAGTGTTGCCCCAGGATGTTGATGCGACCAGGCTCCTAATTGGGCAGGTCATGTAGAGCTTGAACTAAGGGAATATTTTAATATTGGTGGGAAGCCGAAAGGACAGTAAGCACAGGGGTGAAGAGGGTTGCACAGGGAATGTAGAAATCTAGACTAGCTTCCAATTCAAGGAGCGTGTTTGTAGAAATACTGTAGTTTTATACATTCAGGTGCTGGTCAGTCACTTCCTAAGGAAAATGGAAGTGAAATCTTTGGGCCGTTGTGATTCTGAATTAAGTTGTTGTTGTTGTTTTTTTAATGGTTTATCTTCCTATCATTTGCCAAGAAAGCAAACTGGGATCAGGAATTTCTTTTCAGAAGCAAGTTTCAGGGCAATCCCAGATATGACCCAGGCCATCTTCTCTGACTTAAAAGAATCATTAGAGGATAATAATTTTTCCAGAAAAGCATAAATTAAAAATATATATTTACAGTCAGGCGTGGTGGTGCATGCTTGTAACCCCAGTACTTGGGAGGCTGAAACAGGAGAATAGCAGGTTCTCTGCCAGCCTCAGCTACTTAGTGAGACCCTGTTTCAAAATAAAGGATAAAAAATAGGGCAGGCTGGGGGTGTAGCTCAGAGGTAGAATGCCCTGGGTTCAATCCTCAGTACTGCAAAAAAAAAAAAAAAAATATATATATATATATATATATATATATTTACATTTATTAGGATGGAGCTCTATTTCTTCCATAAGTTTTAAAATATTTTGGTGTGCTAATAGATATTAACATCAGTTACAGTATTTCTGGACATGGTAATCTCTTTTTTAATTTTTCAGTGTAAATCTGTCCCTGGTTTATATTATCTGGATGCAGTGTTCCAACACTTGGGAGGCTTGGGGTGTGTGCCAGTGCTTCATATTATACTGAGAAATTTATTATTTATTTATTTATTTATTTATTTTTTGCGGTATCGGGGATTGAACCCAGGGGCGTTCTACCTCTGCGCTATGCCCCCGGCCCTATTTTTTATACTTTATTTTGAAACCGGGTCTCATGAAGTTGCGGAGGGCCTCACTAAGGAGAGAGAGAGAGAGAGAGAGAGCGCGCGAGCGGGAGAGCTGAGGCTGGCCGCGAACCCGGATCCTCCGGTCTCTGCCTACCAAAGTACTGGGATTACAAGCGTGCACCACCACGCCTGGCCTGAGAAATTTATTTTAAAAAGGCCAAGACAGTTCTTAGCATGTTCAGATTCCCCCTTCCCCTCTCCCCTCATCCCCAGGTACCAACAGAACACAAGGATTTGTCAACAGGAAGGTCGTTCTCAGCAACCACACATCAGACCACACTGATTCTATTTTCCACAAGGAGAGGCCTGCTTTTATTTTAGGAAGGAAGAATTCTAGGCTTCTTTATTAAATGGGATGGGCTCTGGGGGAAACCAGAAACTATTATGCTTCAATAGGGGCTGATTAGTTCAAGTAATGTGACAGTGCAGACCCTGCAGACCAGGGATGGAACTAGAAAATAAAAAAATAAATAATAAATAAATAAATATTTAAAGAAGTGAAGAGAGTACTTTTCAAAGAACGTGTTATAGAGCTGGGCTGGTGGCGCACACTTGTAATCCCAGTACTTGGGAGGCTGAGACAGGAGAATCGCAGGTTCGAGGACAGCCTCAGCAAGGAGTGAGATTCTCAGCAATCTAGTGGGCCCCTGTTTCCAAATAAGAAATAAAATCGGGCTGGGAGTGTAGCTCAAAGGTAGAATGCCTCTGAGTTCAATCCCCAGTCACACACACACACACACACACACACACA
>PVJS01013173.1:0-42529 GCA_004027185.1 Glis glis | reverse complement strand
GCACTAATTTGCACTCCCACCAGCAGTGTATTAGAGTTCCTGCTTCTCCACATCCTTGCCAGCATTTGTTGTTGTTTGTGTTTTTAATGTTTGCCATTCTTATTGGGGTTAGGTGATATCTCAGGGTAGTTTTGATTTGCATCTCTCTGACTGCTAATGATGTTGAACATTTTTTCATACATTTATGGGCCATTTGTATAAAAAAACAAATAACTCAATCAAAAAATGGGCAAGTGAACTAAATAGACACTTCACAGAAGAAGAAATACAAATGGCCCATAAATGTATGTCATAATTCTTAAAATACTTTGTATCACATACCAATGTAGGGATAATAGAAGAAGATACTTTAAAAGTTTTTTTTAACTTATCAGCATGTGCATAATAATTGCAGATTTTAAAATCAAAAGAATGCTTCGTTTGTCAACCAAAGCTCAGGACAGCTGATGCAATCAGCAGCTGCTGGTTGATCATCTGGAAGAATATAAAGATACATTTACAGAAGAAAAAAATAGTGTGTGATTTTCCAAGCTCATCACACAGTCTCATATCCTGAACATTGATGTCTATAACCTGCTGAGTAATTTTTAAAAGGGCTATGATTGTAAATAAAATAGCATTTAAAAATAGATCTTATAAAGTTGTATTAATTGTCTTATAAATTGAAGTGATGTTTTAGTATGGCTATGGTTATAAATATTGCATCAATTAACACGAAGATAAAATAGTTAATAGATTTAAAAATGCAATATTTTAGAATACATCATATGTTAAATTTTCTGCTAGTTCTTATCCAATTTTAAACTTTAATTAATGGGTATGGATACCATGCACTATTTACTTATATATTTTTCCAGCCCCCAATTCTCCATTCAATAATTCCATCCAAAAATTATCTAAATATAAGGTAATATAAGCATAGCCATGAAGAAGGAAATTCAAAATAATCATAGTTTAATATCTAAGTAGCATATTCTTACCGTTTTTATTTTGCGATTCTAAGGGGAAAATTATATTTTAAACTTTTATTTCTTATAAATTATGTTAATTTAAATTAAAACACGATTTCTGTATTTAAATAATTAATGCACTGTCATGAATATTAGGGGAAGGGATGATGAATATGTTTGATTACTCTTTCAACAGAATTAAAATTGTTCAGTTACTAATATATTATTTGAATATTTAGGCAAATTCCTCTTACCAATATTTTGAGACTAACAGACCTTGACTTATTAACATAAAAATGTGCCATAAAATGAGAAGTTCTAATCAATGATACATATACTGTATGATTTTATTTCATCTTTACATATAGAAAAGTAATTCCATTCTTTAGTATTTTAGTATAAAAGCTAGGACTTATCCTTAAGGATAGACAAACATCTTAGGTTCAAAACTGCACTGTAGGAACCCTTTTGACTTTTATTTTTCTATTCCAGTGTTTCTCAGAGTTTTTAAAATTTTTAAATTCATTTTAAACTTTTATTGGTGCATTGTAATTATACATCGTAGTATGAATCAAAGTGTTACAAACACACATGCACACAGCACGAGGTGTGTTTCCCTCCACACCCCACCCTGTTCCCCCTCCTCTCCTCCTATACATGTTTGTGAGATTGGTAGTGATACCTTCATGTATGAGCATAACTTTACTTGAACTGTTTCCTTCTTTAGTTCTTTTTTCTCTCCTTTTTTTTTCTATCTCCACCTACCTCCTTTATTCCCCTTTACTGTTCTAGTCATCTCTCTCCTCAGCAATCAGGGAAATGTAAATCAAAATTATACTGAGAGTACATCTAACTTCATTTAAAATGGCAATCATCAAGAATGCAAAACATAATAAATGTTGGTGAGGATGTGGGGCAATAGGATCTCTTATACACTAGTGGTGGAACTGTAAATTACTACAACCGCTACGGAGATCTGTCATAGGTTCCTCAAAAGACTAGGAATGTAGCCGGGCGTTGTGGCGCACACTTGTAATCCCAGTACTTGGGAGGCTGAGACCCGAGGATCCGGGTTTGCGGCCAGCCTCAGCTACTTTGTGAGGCCCTCGGCAACTTAGTGAGACCCGGTTTCAAAATAAAGGGTAAAAAATAGGGCCGGGGGTGTGGCTCAGAGGCAGAATGCCCCTGGGTTCAATTCCAGGTACTGCAAAAAAAAAAAAAAAGACTAGGAATGTAAGCAAGTATGACCCAGCTATAACACCACTAAGTGTCTTTCTAAAAGAGTTAAAGTCAGAATACTATAGTGATACATGCATATCCATGTTTGTAATCGCACAGTTTATAATAGCTAAATTATGAAACCAACCTAGATGTCAATCAACAGATAAATGGATAAGGAAAATGTGGTGTATATATACACAATGGAATTTTACTCAGACATAAAAAAGCAAAATTATGTCATTTGCAGGAAAATGGATAGATAGAAACAAAGAATATTATACTAAGTGAGATCACCCAGTCTCATAAAGTCCAGGGTTGCATGTTTTCTGTCATATGTGGAAGCTAGAAAGAAAATTTGAAACAATAGGGACTTCAGTTTCTTACTCAAACATATCTTTAAAATATTTTGATAACTCATCTTTCAAAATTCTCCAAGTATCTACTCCCTGCATAATGGACCTTACTTTCAGTCATCTGAAATTATTATTGTTTACTTCACATATTATGTATCTTCATGCGCATGTGCCCCAGGGAATACCATCCTTTTTCAGGAGCTCCATACATCTCTCTTTTTTTTTGCGGTACCGGGGATTGAACGCAGGGGCGTTCTACCTCCACGCTACACCCCCGGCCCTAATTTTTTATACTTTATTTTGAAACCGGGTCTCACGAAGTTGCGGAGGGCCTCAATAAGGAGAGAGAGAGAGAGAGAGAGAGAGAGAGAGAGAGACAGAGAGAGAGTTGAGGCTGGCTGCGAACCCGGATCCTCATCTCCGCCTCCCAAAGTACTGGGATTACAAGCGTGCACCACCATGCCCAGCTCCATACATCTCTAAATCCAGTTCAGTAAGCAGTCTCAAGTTTGCTGGCTAATAAATATGACTTTCTTTTTTTTCTCAGTTACTGCCATGAATTATCTTTACTATTCATTGCCCCTGTGAGTAAGAATCTACTTACAACTCCTTATTATTGTGACCTTTCATTTTAATTCTTTAATAACTAATTTTGCACATACTTCTAATATTTCAAGCCTCCCACTAATATTTCAGCCAGGCCCTGTTGGTTGGTCATGGAAGGGTTGGCTTGCCTTTGTCACACATCTCTCCCCATTTATCCATTACTCATAGAAGCCTAGTTTTATATGGGGAAGAAAGAAAAGGCAAAATATTTCTATTCTTTTGTTCACTATTATATCATTGGTGTCTAATACATAAGCTATTTAATAGGTATTTATTTAGCACATGAATCATAAATCTAATTTCACAACAATTCTTATGGATTAACAATATAATTGTTTATAGATAGTTACTTAAATTTTGTACTCATTAAAATGACATTTATTTATATATTTATTTATTTACTGAGATACTGGGGATTGAACCCATGGGCATTCTACCTGCAAGTTATACCCCCAGCCCTATTTTGTATTCTTTATTTTGTAACAGAGTCTCACTAAGTTGCGGAGGGCATCACTAAGTAGCTGAGGCTGGCTGCAAACCGGATCCTCCTGTCTCAGCCTCCCAAAGATTACAAGCGTGCGCCACCACGCCCAGCCTAAGATGACATTTATTATTCCCTAAAATGAGCACTTTCTATGGCATATTATTTTGCTTTGTTTCCTTTATTCATATTCAGTAGTGAAAATTATATTGCAAATGTTAATATATGATAAAAATACGAGTTTCTTTATTATATTTACTAGAGATAAAAGGTTCACATGAACAAAAAAGTTAATGTAATATAAGCCTCATGATAAATAATATACTCAATAAATTCACCAAATCTTTTTTCAGGGTTTATTGACATTAGGCAGTTGGATGTTTGATTAAATATTTTAATATTTAGATTTCTAGCATTTAATTCATGTTAATTACATAGTTACAGCATAAAGATTGCTGAAAACTGAATAAATGTATAATAAATTTATAATAAATACTACTCCTTTAACTCATTTCTCATGGGTTTCAAGTCACAGTCACATTTTTAATAAAATACTGACTTTTGTGAAGTGTAATAAAATAGACTAGGAGCTTATAATCACATTCTTTGAGAATTTATTATACTTGTATTGAAATAAAAATCACCCTAATTTATAAATGCTGTTTTATAAATAAATAAATAAAATGTGATAAAGGTTAGTCTTTAAAGTAAATGGAAATGTATAAGAAAATAAAACTCTTTTAGTGATATAGCCAGTGAGACAAATAAAACCTATTAGTTTATGATTCCTTTTTTTAAAAAAATAGAGAAAAAAGAGTGACAAAAATAGTAGCAATGCAGTTAGGCAACCGAACACAGAATGATCAAAAAAAAAAAGAGAATAATATACTATTTAAGTATGATCTTTAAAAATAATATTCTTTGGAACATAGATTAAGTGATGCCTATTTTTGAGTTTGAATACTAAATACAGACATTTTATCTAACATAATAACTGAACTAATTCAGCATGATTGCAAGAATAACAAAGAATTAAAAATAAGTAAATTGAGCCGGGCGTGGTGGCGCACGCTTGTAATCCCAGTACTTTGGGAGGCGGAGACCGGAGGATCCTGGTTCGCGGCCAGCCTCAGCTCTCTCTCTTTCTCCCTGTCTCTCTCTCTTTCTCTACCTAGTGAGGCCCTCCGCAACTTCGTGAGACCCGGTTTCAAAATAAAGTATAAAAAAATAGGGCCGGGGGTGTAGCGCGGAGTTAGAACGCCCCTGCGTTCAATCCCTGGTACCGCAAAAAAAATAAATAAATAAATAAGTAAATTGGATGTAATAGAAAAATTTTATAGAGCTATGTTTTCTATACTTTTCTATTATTGTGAGACAAACTTCTCTGTATATTCAAAGGTAATATATTCATAATACACATTATCTCTTAGCAAATTGTCTATTGTAATATGAAATAACTATATTTTATTGTGAAAAGTATCTATACATGTGGTTGTGGTTGTATAATACTGTAAGTATTTAGTTAATAAACTGACTTATATCCTGCAAAGCCGTAGACAAACCATTGATGTTTATGTACATCTATGATTTCTGAGAATAATGAAAATAATTAAACTAAAAATGAAATACCTCATTTAATATTTAACTTGATCTTCATATCAAGTCTCTGATAACTTGGTGATTTTAACAAAAAACATTAATTTTATTAAAGAAAAATCTAAGAAGGTATAAAATCTTCTCAAGTTCATCTTATATGTTTTTATATTTTACACATGAGCAAGGCAACTAAAGACATACCAATAAAATATTTTTCTCATTACTTATATTATTATTATTTTATAATTCAACAGAATGTTCTAAAGATCATATATTCAAACCTATACAAAGGCACCAAAGGCCCTGGAAAAAAATAAACTCAACAATTCTGTAATATAGCTTGTTCTACTTCCTTTAGCATTAATGTGATAAATATTTTCAAAATCACTTTCAGCAATGGAAATCTTAAAACTGCTGTAAAACTGTCATCCTGTTCATATTACGATTAAAATGAGATCTCTTTTTCCAGCCTCCAGAACTGTGACAAGTAAATTTCTGTTGTTAGAGCTACGTAGTTGGTGGTATTAAGAATGTCTTGTCTTTATCCAACTGTCGTCTTTTTATAATGAGTGCAGTCATATTGTATTAAGGGTCTCTTTTACTCACATATGACCTCATTTACGAATTATCCATACAATGACCCCTTTCCAAATAAGGTCACATACCTAATGAAGCACCAGATGTTAGGAAGTCAACATATGAATCCTTAGGGGACACAATTCAACCCATACGAGATGTGAATAGACACCTCAGTCAAAGAACATACGCAGGTGTCAACATTCAAAAAGATGCTCAACATCATAGAGAGAAAGGCAAATTAAAACAGCAATGAGCTACCACTACACATCCATTAGAATGTCTAAAAACTAAAACCTTAACATTACATGCCAATGAGCATGTGGAGCAACAAGAATTCTCATTATCTGCTGGTGTGAACGCAGAAGGAGGAAACCATTTTGGAAGACAAGTTTCTTACTAAGCTCAACATAGTCCTACCACACAATCCAACAAATGTGTTCCTAGATGCTTACACAAATGGGTTGCAAACTTTGCACACACACACACACACACACACACACACACACACACACAGCATTTAAATATTTAGGCCATCTTCATTAATAATCACCCAAATTGGGAAGAACTGAAATGTCCTTCAGTTGTTTATGAATAAACAAACTCTGGAATATGAATAATGAAATTTTGTTCAACAATGAAAAGAAATGAGCTATCAAGTCACAAAAAGCCATAAAGGAAATGTTAATGTATATGGCTAAGTGAAAAGAGTCGGTCTGAAAAGAATATGCACAGAATAATGCCAATTATATGATATTCTAGAAAGGGTAAAACTATATACTAAGAAAAAAGATATGAGTCGTGCGTGGTGGTGCATGCTTGTAATCCCAGTACTTGGGAGGCTGAGACAGGAGGATTGCAGGTTCACAGGAAGCCTCAGATACTTACTGAGGGCCTACACAACTTAGTGAAACTGTTTCAAAATAAAAAGAGTAAAAAATAGGGCTGGGGGTGTAGTTCAGAGGTAGAATGCCCCTGGGTTCAAACCCCAGTACCGCAATAAAAAAAAAGAAAAAAGATGTTTTCCAGCATCTAGGGTAAAGAAGAGAAGGATGAACTGGTAGTGCAAAGGAATTTTTTTTGCACATAACAAATAACAAACCTAATGTAAACTATGGAATTTAGCTAATAATAATGTATCAATACTGATTCAATCATAGCCATATACTACAAAGAAAAATGTTAACAGGTTAGCTGAGGGTAGATAAAGAAAGAGTATATGGGAACTTTCTCTTCTTCCAAATCAAGTTTTCTGTAAACCTCTGGGACTAAGCTAGAAATAGTCTATTAAAAATAAGTAAATATAAAAGTAAATAAAATTTAAAATAAAGTAATAAAATTAGAAGAACAATAATTTATTAGACCATAAATTCACACTAGCAGAACCTTTCTATTGACTGGCACACACCAAAATTAATTACATCCAGAGGACATAATGCTTCTTAATACTAGAAATGGCATGTTCATTTAGTCATTTTATCATAATTTCCTCTGATCACTTTTATAATTCCCTGAACAGACTATTTATTCTGAGACAAACTGGCCTATACTTTATCTTAACTCATTGATTTTCCTTTTACTTGTTAAATTTTCATCAGAAATATCTATACTTTACCAGTTTGTTTATGTAAAATTGAATTAATTGAATCCAAGTTATTATTTAATAATTGTTTGTGTTGTCATTAACAACTAGACATTTCCCAAATGAATGTTTCCCTACTCTATTTAATAACACTTTCTGGAATTTCTTAAAAAGTTCATTTGTTGTCTCTACTTTTTTTGTGTGTTTTGTATTTGTGATATGGGAGATCAAACCCAGGGGCATTCTACCTATGAGCCACACTCCCAGCCAATTTTTTAAGATTTTTTCTTATTTTGAAACAGGGTGTTGCTAGGTTGCTGAGGCTCAGCATTGCTCTACATTGCTGAGGCTCTCCTCTAACCTGCTATCCTCCTGTCTCAGCTCCCCAAGTACTGGGATTATAGGTATGCACCACCATGCCTTGCTTACTATTTATTTTTGGAATAAAAAAATATTAATCATTTGTTCCAATTATCTTTCTTTCTCTCACTTTATATTTATAGCATTTTTGTTTTGTTTTGTTTTTTTGCGGTACTGGGGATTGAACACAGGGGCGTTCTACCTGTGCGCTACACCCCCGGCCCTATTTTTTATACTTTATTTTGAAACCGGGTCTCACGAAGTTGCGGAGGGCCTCACTAAGTAGAGAGAAAGAGAGACAGGGAGAGAGAGAGAGAGAGAGAGAGAGAGAGCTGAGGCTGGCCGCGAACCTCAATCCTCCAGTCTCCGCCTCCCAAAGTACTGGGATTACAAGCGTGCACCACCACGCTCGGTTATAGCATTTTTAAGTATGGTCAGTAATGAAATAACACAACATATATATACAAAATTACCAATTCCAATCTCAAAGAAATGTATGGGGAGGAAGGGAAGTGCTTCAAGAGTTGTGTCTATGTATGTTTCTATCACTTTATACTCTAATATGATATATAATTACCATACACCAAATAAAGAAAATACCAGTACAGATACTAGAAAAATTATCCTGTCTCTTAGTAAGTTTTGCAGCTTATGTCTCCACTTACAACAATCTTCACAATGATATATAAGATGGGAAAATTTTCTCATGTTTGCTTCCCTGACTCTTAGGTAGTTTAATATTCATCTCAGATTAACACAGCTAGTAAGTAAGAAACTGGATTTTGAATCCTGCTTTATGATAAATCTCCTTAATTTTATTGTCATTACAGGCAGTGACTTAATTTTATGCTTTCTTTCTCTAGTATTTTACAATAGAGGCAATCAATAATAGAAGAAATGATATGTCATGGCCTATGTCCTTAGAAGATTTACAGCTAATTACCTGCTGCTTTAAATATATGTGGGCTCAAATAAATAAGATACACAGAAGATTTCAAATTACAAAGGAAATCCTTCAAACAATAAATATCAGATAGAGTAGAAGAGTGGATATGGAGCCCAGAATCCCCCCTCATTAAGTCTACTAATCTATGCCCCAAGGATTTTGTCTAAGAACGCATCCTACTGCCCTATGATTCTATCTTTGTATATAAATTATGACTATGATGAGAGAGGGAGAAAGAGAAAGAATCGACAGTCACTGAAAGTTTCGTTGTGTCTGCTTACCTGAATTGTCACAGAAGATGTGTCATTGGAGTTGGGGGCGTCAAAGATAAATAGCCCAACCACTTTGGAAAACAATGTGGAGGATCATCAGAAGAATGAGAATGATCCTATCATATGACCCAGCAATACCACTTCTGGGTATCTATCCAAAAGAGTGGAAACCAAATTACTAGACAAATGCATGCATCTCTATGTTAATAGCTGCACAATTCACAATTGCCACACTATGGAACCAGCCAAGATGTCTATCAACAGATGAGTAGATTACAAAATTATGGAATATGTACACAATGGAATTTTACGCAGCCATAAAGAAGAACAAAATTATCTCATTTGCAAGGAAATGGATGGAGTTGGAGAACATTATGCTAAATGAGACTTGTCAGTCACAAAAGGTGAAAAGTTGGATGTTCTCCCTAATATGCAGAAGCTAGGGAGAAAATGGGGCATAGGAGGGACTCCAGACAAAGAAGGAGAAACCTTAGATGAGTAAAAAAGGCAATGTAACTGAGGAAGATGGGAGGGGGAAGAGGCAAACACCCTAATGTACAGAATGTACATACACAATCTTATCAAAGTAATCACTATGCTGAGCACTAGGAGGGAAGGGGGAGGGAATGGGAATTGGGGGAGGGCCAAATGAGTGATGGATGCATGTATGCTTCTACCAACCCTGAAACTCATCAAGATGTATGATTACAATGCACCAATTAAAACAAAAGAAGAAAGTTAACTTGGAGAAAAAAATAAATAGTATTTAATAAACACAGAGAGAAGAGGGTGGGAATTATAGAACAAGAGGTAAGACAACAAAATTGACAGAAGCAATATGGAATATAACACCACAAGAAGAAAGAAATTAAACCAGTAAAAATACCAACTCAAACAAACAATTAGAAGCAATAGGCGAGGAAATGCAATAAAACTCATCATACTCCAGCAGAACTCTGCAGCCTAGAAATCCCCTCCTCCTCCCGGTAGCAGAACGAGGAAGGAGATGATTATACTATGTTAGATAGAATCATTCCTTATTTCTAGTGTATAGAAAGCCATTTTCAGTTTTAATCATTCCTCAAAGTCTATGTTCAATTAGCAAGTGAACTTTAGTTTCATATGATCATGCGTTCTAGATCCTGTTGTCTTACTGGAGTGTCCTTTAAATTGTGTTATGATTTGGAGGAACAGAAAAGTAGTTATCAAGAATATAGCTGGTGTCTTTTATGAGTTTTTTATAACATGTATATTTCACTTTCGTCTGAAGTTTGCTAAACAGATGCTATTATTTTATTCCAGTTAAAAATAGTCGAATAATCGTCTATAACAATCTTCTTAAACACTTTTAACTTTTTCAAGTTTGTGTGTGTATGTGTGTGTGTGTGTGAATTAAGATATAATGAGGGAAACTTACTGTCTCGCCTTCTGTTCTTAAATTGGCACATTTTTAAATAAATATTAAAAACTTGTAAAATTATCTTTTTTAAAATAAATTTAATATTCTTCACATTTATTTAATAAAAATCCAGGTTAACTAAACTGGATTGATTAGGTTTATTTCATATGTATATATAGGAACATATATATATATATATTTACATATATGTTTACATATATATTATCATGGAGAATAATAACACTTGGAATAAATTATTTGGGTACTTTTTAATCAGTCCATACATATATATTGAGGTCATTGTTTTATTTACTCATTTAATTTTTTATTTTTTGAACACAGAGGCATTTTACCTCTGAGCTACACCCCCCAGCCCTTTTTCTTATTTTGTGTGTTGAAACAGGGACTCTCTATGTTGCTGAAAGTCTCTACATGGCTGAGGCTGTCCTTGAACCTGTGATCCTCCTGTCTCAGCCTCCCAAGTACTTGGATTACAGGTGTGCACCACCACAAATGGCAGAGGCCATTGTTTTAAGTGGGGACTTTAACAGCAAGTTACTGAGATTTATATATGCAGATTAAGCACATCACAAAGCTGACCGAGACTCATGCTTTGAACTTTACTATCTTTTCTAGCATGTCCTTCATCCAGGCTACGGGCAAATTTAGACATTTGCGTAGTATGATAATGCTCATTTTTCATATGTTCAGTTGAATATATACACAGCATGATGCTTTCCAATTGCAGGTTAAAATGAGGCTCAGAGACTTATAATTACATTTTTATACAAATAAATCACAGGTAAGCTGATTATAGGGGCCATTTGATAAGCTGTATGTTAAAATATCCTGATTACAGGATACTTTAAAAGATCTCACCAAAGAATTCTATTTTCTTCATCTGTTAAAAATGTATCCATAAATGTAACAAAAAATTCAAATAGATTTTCTGCAATAGCATAAGAATTATACTTTTGTTTTCAGATAAAATGATTAAGAAACACATTTGTGAAAAGACTATTTTTTATGACTTTATATGTTTTCTTATTATTTTACTTCTCATCTTTAATGTAACCTTGCTAAATTCATTATAATTTTTTATGGAACTCCTTGCTCTCTCTCTCTCTCTCTCTCTCTCTCTCTCTCTCTCGTGGTACTGGGGATCAAATCTAGGGCTTTACTACCATATAAATACATCCCCAGTCCATTTGTTTTTTTTTTGTTTTGTTTTGTTTTTGCGGTACGGGGGATTGAACCCAGGGGCTTCTACCTCCGAGCTACACCGCTGGCCCTATTTTTATACTTTATTTTGAAACTTGGTCTCATGAAGTTGCGGAGGGCCTCACTAAGTAGCTGAGGCTGGCCGCGAACCCTGATTCTCCAGTCTCCGCCTCCCAAGTACTGGGATTACAAGCGTGTGCCACCACACCCAGCCAGTCCATTTGTTTTTGAGACAAAACAATTTGCCCAGGGCGACCTCAAATTTGTGGTCTTTCTGCCTCAGCCTCATTAGTCTCTGGGATTACAAATGTGAGCCATCACTTAATGTTTATCCTTTACCTAATATGATTCTACATTTTCACCATTTGCTCATTTTTCTTCATGAAATTCTACTCCTTCCACCAGGTAAATGCCAACAACTCTATGATGTTGTGCTTCTTTCTTCTGACATGTCCTTGTGTTCTACATGGATTCCTTTTAACATACATGTCCACTTAAACATGTCCTCAAGAATGCTTATGTTTATAATTCTCCTCTTATAACCTGTGTGGAGAAGACAGTTCATTCTCTGTATCTTTGGAAGTACAAACTGGTTTGAAAACACTCTGCAAACAGTAGTTCATCAATTTATTCCTCACACTAATATTATGTGTATTCATTTAAATATTGGGCTATGTAACAAACACACTGCATACCAGTAATGTGCTTCTATCACTATAAAATAATTTGTTCAGAGAATCTCTTCATGTAAAAGCTGGGTTTTGGAAGGGACAAATGTAATTCATTTAGAAATTACTAACAAAATTCTATAAACAAGCTCAATATATATTGACATTGACTTAACCTAAAATTTCCTGAATTCATTGAAACTAGGGATGTTAATCAATGGCAAATATTTTTTGAAATAATGAATAAAGACTAAGTCAATTCAAATATTACAGCCTCCAAAGAAAATGATTCAAAAAGACATTCTGTAATTAGGGTAATGTGTATCCATGTCTATTTGTCATTACACAGGTGAACAGAAGGTAGTTCGGAATAAGCAATAAAGACAAATTCACAGCCTTTGAAGTTAGAACCCAGCTATCCTATGTTAAACTTGAATAGCTGAGCAAGTTACTAAATATTTCTGATTTTCTGACTCCTCCTTAGGACACTGAAAAATTGAGTTTAAAAATGCGTACCTAATATAGCCATGGTCATACATAATAAATACTAGGACATCTTCTTTTTACTCCTTTACTTTCCATTTCACATATTGGAAATGTCTGCATGCCTGCCTAATTATGTTATGCCAGAAGAGCACACTGTGGTTAATTTTCATTGCGAGCAAAGAAAAACATTTCAAATGTATGTAATGCTCTGTATAAATAAAAAAACTTCTATCTTGATTAAATGTCAACAGATAGCAATGCATTTGCTTAGCTGGGTTCCCTGGCCCAGACTTGTAAAATCCAAGGACATTCCCTCTATAGCAAAATTCTTTGGCCTTAGATAAATCTAACAGGAAGGAAATAGTTTCCTAATTCCTTTTCTTTTTATCCAAAGCAGCCTGATAGAATTCAGTTATTTTTTAAATATGTGTATATGTATTTAATATAGCTTATACTACTCATGGTTCATTAAATATTTATTTTTCTACTCTCTATATTTATGTATTCAATATGAAATAAATGTACCCTTATATCAATTTAATGTCATTTAAAAATAACTTCATATCATTACATTTTTGTAACATCTAAATGCAATTAATTTTATTTTTTAAGCAATTCAAATAAAATGATGAGAGTGTGCTATGAAGTCTGCCAGCACAAGTGGAGGGATTCAAAACTTTTAAAAACTTAAAAACTTTAGAAATAAAGGTTTTTAATAGACACCCACTTATCATATAAACACACTCAAATGCACTGACACTTTTTGGTTTACCATTTAGTACCTCCATCAGTAGCTCACTCAGGATTTATCAGAGATGAAGCAGAGGCCGCTAAACATCTGACCAAGAAAAAATCAACACAGAATCGCAGGCCCAGTAATGCAGGACCCTAGCAGAGGAATTGGCATTATCACTGCTGCCATAAGGGAGCCATATTGAGGTATTTTAAAGAAAAAACAACTTTAGCAAGTTCAACAAATGCTTTTGTCATTTTCACTGGGTGACAGCTGGGGCATGGCTTTCAGAAATAAAGAATGTGTCTCTTTCCATGGGATCTCTCCTTTGATTCAAGAAAGTTTACCACACCATTAGAACAACTCGCAAGTGTTTGAGAACACCCTAAAATACAAAGAATGGGAAAGAAATAAATATTTCTGGCAAAACTTTTAGGGCTAAAAAGAGAAAATGCCCTTTCTCAAAAGAAGCTATGCATACCGTGGCAAATTATTTTAAAACCATCAATTATGTAATTTATGATCCTATAAAGTTTCATCAAGGAAAAAAATGTAGTTAAGGACAAATTAAATGAACTTTATGCAGTTGTAAAATAAAATAACTGCCAAACAAGAACTCTGTAGCAGAAAGAGATATCCATAAAAACTGAAGAATAAAAGACTTTACAGTACAAACATTGAAAAACTATCATTAAGAAATGAACATTTAATAATAAAATGAATTCTACAAGCAGTAGATAATAATGGTCCTGGGTGGAAGTCTGGAAATTAAGAAAGAATAAAGAGCAATGCTACGTGCAGAGATTTGTGTGTCTAAATAACTATTTATGCAATAATAACAGTGACTTGTAGAGTTTATATCTAGAATTTAAACACATGAGAACAGTAGCACAAAAAATAGTTCATAGAGTTGGGTTTTTTTCGCAGAAATAAAACGGCTCTAATATACGGATCAATCATTCACCACATCATTGTGATTTCCCAGTCCCTGTAGAGGATAACTTCCAGAAGAGATTTCAACAGCTGCTAGGCTGATTACATCACATTAGCATATGGATTACCTTTCCTCCAGTTTTTTTAATAATCTTTCTAAATATTTAAAAATACAGTGTGGTTTTGCAACAAATCATATTTTCCCCATCACAAAGAATTAACCCTCTTCTCTAGTAATTTCCTTTGTGCTACTTTCCTCTCTCTCTCTCTCTCTCTCTCTCTCTTTCTCTCTCTCTCTCTCTCTCTCTCTCTCTCCCTTCCTCCCTCATCTTCCATCTCTTCATTAATCATTGTCCATAGTTCCCAAATTTTCTATGTTAGATTTTTTTGCCCCAATATGCTGCTTACTTATTTGAGTACATATTTTTCATTTTTTCTCAACATACTTCAGTGCTCATATTTTTTTCTCATCTATTCTCTACTTTATTAATCATCTATTCGGCTACCACTAATCCTATTTATTATGTTCTTAATCTATTTGGGTATTCTTCATTACGTTAATGACATTTGATTTTTGATTTTTATGTATAATTTTGTTTTTCTTGTACTCTAGTCCATTTACATGTTTAATTATGGCATAAAATCTCCAGGCATCTCTCAATTTGTTTTGATTGTCTGCTTTCCTCTCTTGTTTTCTAGTCCTGGGTTTATGCTTCTGTGCTATGACTGGCAAATTTCTAATAGATGTCACATTAAGTATGAAAACTTTAGAAAAAAATTTCAGAAATTGTTATTCCAAAGAAAACATACTATTTCTACAGAATAGCAAGTGCAGTGGGGCTGATGACCTCAAGTCAATCAGAAATTGTTCTGGTCAAAATTGGGGTTCACCCTTGTGGGTCTCTCCTTCCAAGCACCGTAATAGTACTAACTACTCAATTCATCTTCTCAACCTCTCAGTGGCTTCTTAAAATTCAACAAATGGGAAAAAAAAGAATTGCAAGTATTATACTCATCTCTCTGCTTACCTTCTATTTTGAATTTGGGCCTCTTAAGCACTGAGTCTTTGACAGCTTTTAGCTTTTAGCTATTAAATATTTTAAATATTTATTAGTTCTCATCAACCAGTACTTGTGAGGCTGAGCCATGATCATAGATTCGAAGCCAGCCTCAGCAACTTAGTGAGGTTCTCAGAAACTTAGTGAGACCCTGTTTCCAAATAAAAAATAAAATTGTAGGCCTGGGGGTGTAGTTTGGAGGTGGAATGTTCCTGTGTTTAATCCCAGCATCACAAAAATAAATAAATAAGTAGGATTGATTTTTCATAGACATTACACAATTGCTAATAGTAAGTGTATATATGCATATGTATATGCATATGTATATGTGCATGCACACATACAACTTGTGTACACTAAATTATATTCTTTGTGATTCTATGTCAGTCATCTATATTTTTAAGTTTTATATTTTTAATTATTATGAAATTACTAGTTGCAATAACAATACAGAGTTTTAGTGTACCCTTCATCTGGGTTTTCCTGATGATGGAATGTTACACAAAGTTATTTGTACAAATACATTAGCAAAACCAAGAAATTCTCAATAGTACAATTTATATTAACAAAACTTCAACATATCATAAATGTATATTTATATATGTATGATATGTGTGTTTTAAACTGGTGCATTTCATGATTCTGAGTTTACTATAGGTTAGCAAATTCCTGCTGTGATAGACATTCAGGTTATGTCCTGTAGTTTTTGCTATTACAAACAATATTGCAGCTAAATTTATCTGTGTAGCACATACTTTTGTAAATTTATATGAGACTATTTGTACAATTAAATCTCGAAATGAGATTGCTTGGCTATTCATCTATACTTTTGATAAGTATTGACAAAACATTATATAAAATTTCTATGGAATTATGATTCCCGTGGTCAAAAATCTATCTAAAATTTTATGTTCTCAGATTTTGCCAATCTAAGTAAAGATAGCAGTTTGCTAGTTTTTTTAACTTTCATTTCCATAAGAAATGTTGAATGTCATTTCATGAATTTAATGGTCATTTGTGTTTTATATTCTAGGAACTATCAGCTTAAACTCTTTTTCTATTTTTGTGAGTTATTAATCTTAAGAGTATTCTGGACATTCAAGAAGTTAGCACTTTCTCATATGAATTCAAAATATATCACTGATTTATAATTCAACTTTTGCAATATTTTACTACTTTCTTATGAAGAATAATGCATTTTATATTCAAATTTATGAATCTTTTTCTTTATGACTTCTGAATTCAGTCTTTTTTTCTGTTCTTCAGTAAAGTTGTAAATTTTTCTTCATTTATAACCACAAATACTTTAGTAAGATTATTGCTGAATATTTTATATTTTTTCCAATAAATCTGAGAGTTTTTCTTTTTCCAGTTATTAGATGGCTTTTCAAATTATTATTAGAAATCAAATAATATTATATAATGATGTCATTACTCAGTCACTGAATTTTATTTTTAAATAGCTTTGCTATTGAAATTCTTGTATTTTTCAGCTATTTAATTTTATTCTCAGCAAATAGTATTCTTGCATTTTCCTGAGAATAATGTTAAGTGATAAATATCAGAGTAGATATCCTTGTGCTGTCCTAGACTTTGATGGGAAAGCTTCAGTGATTCTCCATTTAGAGCGCAGCTGTCTTTGAATATTTATATATCTATATTCATATATCTATGTATATCCATGATGTTAAATAAGAATACATCTCTTCTTGTTCATTAAACAAAATTCAGCACTATTCCCTAATTAAAGTATCAAAAGTATTTTACTGTTGATGGGGTTAATTTATTTATTTATTTTATTTATTGACAAGGTAAATGCTATACCTATACTCCTAAAACTGAATATACTGTATAGCCTTTGAATTATATATATTATATATATAATATATATAATATGTAGATGTATCATCCTTAACTCTCTAATGAGATTTTTTCTTTTGCCATCTTAAAATAAAATAATGTAAAATGATGAGTAAAATTGAAAGTATAAACATTAATTTTATATTCTGTGTATACATTTTATGCAGTAATTTTATATCCTATATATAAAATATGAAGTTTGGGGAAAATACCAAATTAAATAAAACAATTGAATTAATCAGAAATTTTATGGGTCTTATAACATCACTAACTTATACCATTATAATGCTTGAAGATTGAATTGGAATATCTTCTAATAATCACATGGCAAAATTAGAACCAATTTCTGAAAATCCCTACCAAAAAGTCAATATAGTGATTTTGAAAAAATGAACTATGTACATATCTCCCAAATTACAGACCTAGTTTTTTTGTTTTTGTGTGTGTGGAGGGGGTTACTGGGGAATGAACCCAGGGACATGCTACCTCCGAGCTACACCCCCCAGCCCAATCTTATTTTTTGTTTTTTGGAAACAGGGTCTTGCTAGGTTGCTGAGATTCTCACTACTTGTTGAGGATGTACTCTAACCTCTAATCCTACTGTCTCAGCCTCCCAAGTACTGGAAATACAGGTGTGTGCCACCATGCCTGGCTACAGACATTTTTTACAGCTGGGTCCATGGTTAAAGTAAACCAAATTCCTTGATTGTCAAATTGGTATGTATTGTTCAATAAGATAAAAATTTATGTCTGGAGATAGACTATAGAGACAGGCAACTGAACAGAAAAGTGGATTTCCTAAACCTTTTTGTAGACATGCAGTCTAAAAATATTTCCTCCAATGCATTTGTTTTTAAAGTTTTAACACAATGAAGACATGGAAGCAATAGGGTCTATTGAAGCATAAGGCCCTTGTATCAAGGATTATCCATTTGTTAACAATATCTGCACAGAACGTTAATTCATGGAAATGATAACTACACATGGATCAGGAGATGACTCTAAGTGCATTCTTACATCAATCAAAGAACATCCAGAGAATTACTACAGCAGTAAGTCACTAAACAGACTTAATATCAGAAATATCTACCCCCAGGTAGTTGCTGGGCTGCAGATATTTTAGGTATCTTAAAAAAAGAAAGAAAGAAAAAGTGAAACATTAAATGTTGTGTTATTTTAGGGAAAGAAGCAATCTAGACTGCTGCAGAACCAACACGCAGAAAGTTGGTAAGAAACTAAATGTCATGATGATGTTGTAATTTAAAAACTGATATTACTAAGGAGAAAAGACTATTTAGGGAAGAGTGGCATCAGTGCTCTATTCTAGCACCTTCTCCACACAGGCATGAACCTCCATGCCCACCAACATTAGTACTTAAAAATTAAAACACATTTTTCACATTGAATTTGTACTTTAGTGTCTTCTGTTTTCCCAAGTAGAGATTATGTTTTATTTATCATATTTAGATCTAGAAACTAAGATCTAAATATGATAAATATCAATTTAATGAGTTAAATTAATTAATGAAAAGCCCCTGAGTGGCTTTTCATTAAATGCAACCATAAAGAAACAAATGGAGGAAATGTAGAAAAAGGGAGTAATAAGGAATAAATGAGTTAGTACTGGCCTTGGGAATAAGGGAGAAGGCAGGTTATGCCTTGAGAGAGTATAAACTGGTGGCAGTTTGACAAGAATAAGTCTTGCTAACTCAGTAAATTTGTCTAAGGTCACAATCATGTTAACTTTAACAACCAGACCTTTGACAGGTATACCACTAGTTTCTGTTGCCCATACTTGGGAAATCTAAAATGAACCTTTCAAAAGAACAAATGAAATTCACTTGAGGACCTGGATAGTAGCACGTAATGTGGCATTATTAAACAAATTTTCAAGAAATATTTTGATTACATAGTGTTTCATGGCTTCTCTACCAATTCTGAGTTGTGACTCTTTCTGCAATCTGAATTTATGTTCATTTTAAATATATATGCATTATATACACACAATACATATTCGCATGTTTTTTTTTAAAAATGAACAAAATGTACATCTCAGTTTTCACTGAATTCCCAATGGATTGTTATGTCTTTCTCCTCTCTTGCTCCTGGATTCCCACCTGGATTAATGATATTATATCTTTCAACATTTACACAATGTCTTACTGTGCTCTGCCATCATAAGGCAGCTGAGAAGCATTATTCAGTGTGTAAAGACGTTATTAAGTCACAGCTCAGTTGTATGAAGGTGGAGGGTAGCACTGAAAGCAGAGGGCTTGACCTAAGACTTTAGCATACAGCCTTCTACCTTTTTGATAAATAAGTTTAAACCTAAAGAGATTAATTCAACCCGTTCCACTGTGGCCTGCAGCCTTGAAAGTGTACAGAAGATGCCAAAGGCTTCACAATCAGATAAAAAACATGCTCTTGTTATTTTCTACAGTGGAGCAATAGAGTGGTGATACTATTTGTAAGGAAATCCCTGACCTACTTCAATGCTTACCTTTTTATCCCACTGAGAGCATTATTCAGCCTAGAGACATGGATACTGCAGAAGCCAACAATAAGTTATTTGGCTTTACAGCTTTATATTATGTAAGAGAATTTGAAAAGCTTAAAAAATCAGGGAAGCTTCATTAGAATAGCATAATTAATCCCATAATAAAACGACTAAGAGAGAAAGGAAATCAGAGGACTTACAACTCAAAAAAGAAAAAAAAATATTCTAGTTAAGTAGGTGAGAGGATGAGGGGAATATCTAGGCATAGAAATGGAGTTAGGAATTTAATTGACTGGACTGACTTCACCCTGTGAGGATTAGGAGAAGAAAAGCTAAACCTATAAAGGGGACAATCAATACAAGATGCTGATGAGGAATTAAAAAAATTAATTAACACAAAAGACAACTTAAGTATTTTAAATGGAAAGAATTATTTTATCTTGCAAGTGAACACCAAGTGATGTGTTCTGAGTTAAACCAAAATTAAAATTTAGAGTTAACTCCATGTTATAATTTAAGTATCAACAGTCAGGTCTGGACATTTTTATCTTTACTTTTCATCAGAATAATTCACTGGCTTTCAGTTCTTGTCACCTTTAAAAGCTTTCTTTTCTTATATTTCCTTTTTCTTCTCTTTCTGCCTCTTTTTTTAATATGAAAATCATTTCGACTAAAACTGAAACTTACAATGCAATTTTCTTATCACATGACAATAAAAGCTGCTATTCTTTCAACACCGCTCAGCTAAAATGACAATTCCCCTTCCATATGTGTTTAATTATATTGCATTCATACCATCGAAGCCAACGTACTCCCAAAAAGATTTCTTAAAACTTACAAAACAATTCCATTCTAATACCTGTTAAAAATACAGACTTGTAATCATGCTTATCCTTTTTCCAGGCAATGCCTTTCTTTAACCTTATCTATTATTATGGCAATTGCTAATTTTTTTCATCAGGTAAGACCTTATAAAAGCTTCACTAAGCTCAGGCTGTTTCTACCTGTGAAGGAGTTAATTGCTAATTTGATCTCTTCTAAGGGAAATGAAGCATCCACACCCAATCAATCTTCTGAAGTAAGCATGGGATGAACACCTTCTTTCAGAAATCACGAGAGCATATCCTCCTCCAGTACTTCTGATGAAGGATGTAAGGCTCAGTAATGGAATTGGAATGCTTGGTTAATTGCCATTGCTTGCATAAGTGAGTGCCCTCATATGTCTGCTTAGTAGGACAAAGCTATTTTAGTGAGTTTGCAGATCATCTTCAAGGGTTTATGTGCTTTTCCTAGTCAAATTAGCATTAATTATAATGATTAGAGGTTAGGTTAATAATAATCACAGCAAGTATTTATTAAAAATTATATCATGCTAGATTCCGTATATACCTTAATCCTATTATGATGTCATTATCCAATCAATAATTCTTTTTTTTTAATCAAAGAAAGATACATTTCAGAGGGAGGATACAGGATGAAGGCAAACTTTGGGATAGGTCACAAGGGACGGTGTAAAAAAACGACTCCATGCAGTTTATCTGAATCACAGACTGACATGCATAAGCATTTCAAATTAGTTATTATAAGATCTGCTTCATACTCTATACAATTCTAGGACTTGTTTCTGTAATTCAAAGGTTAGAAAATGCAGGGGGCATGGTGACATACATCTGTAAACCCAGTTACTTGAGAGGCTGCGGCTTAAGGATCACAAGTTGGAGGGCAGCCTCAGCAACTTAGTGAGAACCTGTCTCAAAATAAAAAAGTAAAAAAGGCTGGAGATGTAAATCAGTGGTAGAGTACCCCTGGGTTTAATCCCCAGTAACTACTCCACACGCAAAGATTTGAAAATATGCATCCTTATTGTTTTTACCTAGTTTAAGGCAAGAATTTTTATCAATTTATTCCTCTCTTGCTTTTATAAATCATTATGTTTTTAGAGGATTGTTTGCAAATGAAAGGTGCATCTAGAGGATTGTTGAATTAGGGAAGTCTCTTACTGAAAAACATAAGACCTCTTTTGTCCATATAAATTGCTGATATTCAGCGAAATGAAAGTAAAGATCATCTCAGAAATACAAATAACCATAGACATTTATTGAAAGCTAAGCACTTATTATGCATTTCTCATTATATTCTCAAATTAATCTATGAAATAGGTGTAAACATGGGGGAAAATAATGTTAACCTAAACTCATATTAAAGCTCAGACCTTCTCAGATATTTACATATCCAAAAACTTAGGATAGTCTCTGAAGAGGAGAAAACAGGAATTTCAAATCTTAAACTTTTTGTTTTATCTTGTCCACAGTTTTTATTAAGATGTTTTATATTTTGTTGAAAGTCTCAAAAATATTTGTTTCATTCAAGTTCATATTTTCCAGTTTATGTCTTGGTAAAATATGTATATGCATATTTTATCTTAATTAACAACTCTATAAGAACTTGTTTTAGAACATACATAGAGATGCAAAATAAAGAATGTATTTCTTTCCTGCAAGAAACTTTTAATTTAATCAATACCATGCCTTGAATTATATACTGAAATACCCCATGCATAATCCAGTAAGTTTGAGACATATATAAATAGTATATTGACAAAACAGGTAAACAAATTTGTCAACAAATTTTATCTACTGGTTTTTAAATTATTTGGCGTATCAGTTACTGCCATTGTCTATTTTTCCATTCTGATATATCAATAGAACCCTTAAAAATTTATCTGAAGCTGGGCATGGTGGTGCACACTTGCAATCCCAGTACTTAGGAGGCTGAGACCGGGGTATCCAGGTTCACGGCCAGCCTCAGCTACTTAGTGAGGCCCTCTGCAACTTAGTGAGACCCTGTTTCAAAATAAAGAATCAAAAATCGGACTGGGGGTGTAGCTTGGAGGTAGAATGCCCCTGGGTTCAATCCCTAGTATAAAAAAAAATTAGCTGAGCATATGCTCAATTAGGATATGAAGTATGGTTTCTAGCCATGTTGAGTATCAGGACTGTCACTGGATAAGGGTCTGAGGAGGGCCCCCAGAAAAAAGAAATGGATCTAAACTTGGACCTTGAAGATTCTCGATGTATATCACAAAATGGAATTTCAGGACACAGAAAAAAGAGGTACAAGGGGTCTTTTGTTCTTCTTTTAAAGGAAACTTTGTAAATGTGGCCATTAGAGGTATGTGGGGGTTATGTCAGCCTGGTAAACTCAATTATTTTTTTTTTTTTTTGCGGTACCGGGGATTGAATGCTGGGGCGTTCTACCTCCGCACTACGCCCCCGGCCCTATTTTTTATACTTTATTTTGAAACCGGATCTCACGAAGTTGCGGAGGGCCTCACTAAGGAGAGAGAGAGAGAGAGAGAGAGAGAGAAAGAGAGAGAGAGAGAGAGAGGGAGCTGAGGCTGGCCGCGAACCCGGATCCTCCTGTCTCCACCTCCCAAAGTACTGGGATTGTAAGCGTGCGTCACCACACCCGGCTTAAACTCAATTATTTTAATCATGGAGCACAGAGAGAGCTGTGTGGTCTGATTCTTTTTAGAATCTTTATGTTTACATAATCTAGTTAATGGATAATATTTGGAATGTACCCATATCATCGGTTTCTAACAATACTCCTCCCTTGGCTTCATTTAACTAGTTTAACAATGCATTGAATGAGCTAGAAATGTATGTAGACATTACTTAACTGGGTTCACAGTACTCTAAGATCTGTGGTCACTTCAAGAATTCAGGCTGGAGGAAAATGAGTCTGGAGAACAAAGGAGAGGGTGTTTATGGAACTTTTAGGTTTAAAATTTCAGCTTTTGTCCCCTTCACTGATGAATTTCCTTTTTATCTATTATTATTTGTTCTATCTAATCTTAGGAAGAACCATCATTTTTCCATCAGGCTGTTAGCCAAGGCCTTCTGTTTATCTTCCAGGAAATGTGTTGAAGGGAGAGAGAGCATGCCTTTTCTCTCATTGTTTTCTTTCCTTTCCTTCTGATAGAATTCAGAAGCAACCACAGGAGTTTGATCTTCTAGTATAGATGGAGTATTACAAGTTTTTTTCCATGATTTTTATTAAAGGAAAATAAGGCAGAAATTATTCAAGGGAAAGTACTACAATGAGGATGTATAGTAAGGGTGAATGATTAGGTTTAACTCCAAATAGGAGAAAAAGTGTGAATTTATAGCCAAAGAATAGGGTGGAGGTCAGTGGAAACAAAATTACTAAGAGGAATCATCAGGGGTAAGAAAAATATTCCTTATCTGATATAACAGGATTCCTGATGAAGGCAGCTCAGGGTGATCAGACATGGTTAGGGGGGTGGTAGAGGACAAGAAATGTTAATGTCAAAGATGATCAGATATCAAATGTTTGGCTAAAGTGACTTAGGGGAATTCTTGCTAAAATTATACAATGGATGGATAAAAAAATGAAGCCCCAAGCCAGGTGTGGTGGCACATGCTTGTAATCCCAGTACTTGGGAGGGTGAGACCGGAGGATCCAGGTTTGTGGCCAGCCTCAGCTACGTAGTGAGGCCCTCCACAACTTACTGAGGTCCTGTTTCAAAATAAAGAATAAAAAAATAGGGCTGGGGTTGTAGCTTGGAGGTAAAATGCCCCTGGGTTCAATCCCCAATTCCGAAAAAAAAAATGAAGTCCCAAATTCAGGGCCTAGTTAATAAGAAAGTTTGAAGGAGCCTGACAAAATTTGATCATGGAGAGAGACTTCCAGGAAGAATACTGGTAATGAAGATAAAATAATCACAGAATATTGAGAAATACTATATAACTGGGACAAGGGTGACCCAGTGTAAGATTTCAGCTACCTCTTAGGCATCTCTTATGTAAAATAATAATGTATTTCTGTCTTTTTACACTTGCAATTATGTGATGGTTTTGACACCAGAGAATGCAACTTTTGACCATGCTGGTAAAAAGAAAAGAGAAAAAGAAAAGAAGAGAAAGAAAGAGAGAAAAAAAAAATTGAATCTGAGTTGAGAGAGTAGGAAGTATAGCCAAAATAAATTTAATTGGGAAAAGAAAGGTGACAATGTGCTTCACCCCAAGAAGAAGGGGAACAGCACTGAGTAAGAGAGAAGAACAATTAGCTTGTGACTGAACAAAAGAATGGCCCGGCCTCTTCTCCAGGGGGTCCCCTTCTGTCTCTGTTTCTGTCCAAGTGACAGAATCTAATTATAACTAATATAGTAATTGAAATAAGTACTTTGTGTTAATTCTGACCAAATCAAAAATATTTTCGTTGTCTTTGGTCTATGAAAGGGTCAGTGAAGATATAACAGTTTTGTTCTGGAGAGCTGGAAATATTCTCCTATGTCTAAGACCTCCACCCTATTCTTTGTTAAATTATTCCCAACAGTGTCAGTAAGAATAGCTTGCTATGCTGAAACTCCATAATCTCAGTCCCTTAATAAAATAAAGGCTTTTATTTTGTTGTTGTTACATAGTCAAAGTTCACATATGTATCTAAGGAGGTACTACCAACGATTCATACTACATGGATATTGGGGCAGTCCCATCTTAACTCAGTGCAAGAAAGAAGAAAGAGTGATTATTACTTACAGGTTCTACCTATAGGTTACTTAAATCAAATCCATTTAATTTTCACTAAAAAGAACAAATCACATAACTATGCTTAACTATTGTGAGAAGTGCATGTGAAATACAATTCTTATATATAAACTAGAAAGGGAAGGAACAGCAAATGTTGATGAACAGTAGTGAGCTCTACCATATCTGCTAGCTTGGGAGGGCAGATCAAATGCAAACAAAGCTAGACTAATGCAAATGTTAGAAAAAAGCAGAATGTTGAAATTTGCTATTTTCTTTCTTGCTTTTTAAAAGCAAACTCCCATAAGAGAAAGATAAAATTAGGCGATGATATATCAGTGTGCAGAAATAGATGAAAATAAATTTAGATTTTCTAAAGAAGGTGCACTTTACTTGCATCTTGAAGTGCAGATTTTTCCCATCACTTGGAGTCTTACAGTGTTATAAAAAACTTACAAAGCAAAAGGAAAGAAAAATTCCAAAGACCTGAAATAAGAAATCTGATGGCTAAGCAATATTACCTTTGCACCCATGCTTTCATTGAGAGGAGGAAAATAATTATTATGAGATAAAGATTGGTAAGTAATGAACCTGAATTTTCATGCATGTGACCATGATAATTTTGGCATTCAAGACACACTGAATCAGGGCAGAAATCCTGGGAACAGAAAACAGTTAAAAGAGCCCATCTGTATAAAGAACAAAAACAGGGAAGTTTAATTAGATATAAAGTTAATAATGATCAGGTCAAGGACTATGGGACTCAAAACAAAACTTTAGCCCCTTCTGTGGGCTGCATTCTGGGGACAACCTGTGTAAACATGGATGGGGGGAGGCTAGCAGACCAGTGGCCCCAAGAGATTAAAGCACACCATTCTACAAGATAACAATTCAAATTATGGATTGAAACTGGGCAAAAGATATTGGTCCCTAAGACCCAATTCTGACCAATCACAAAAGAGCAGATAGATGGCTACAAGAAAGTATAAACATTTACCTCCCAAGAACTTCAAGGGTTACTCTCTTTCAGGGACCCCTCTTCCCTGTGTGGATAGAAACTACTTTTTGTTTTCTATCTTTCCTTGATTTAAAATAAACTTTCATATTTCTATACTCTTTGTTAGTCCTTGGACTTCATTCATTGAAATCCACTGAACAAGAACCCAATAAGAGGTGACAGTCTGTATCATTTTGGCACCCCAGATGGGGCCACAAGGGAGGGAACCATTGAAAAAAGAATTTGGTTACAACACTACCCCATAATATGGCTTCTTGATAGTGGAGAAAACAACAGAAGCAGGAAGGTCACTCTCCACTTCCCCGTATTCTTTATCCCCTGAAGCAGACCATAAAACCTTACTAACTTTCCACTAAAATAGGTCATAAGACCAAAATTCCAATGATGATCTTCCTATACTGCAGAAGAAGAAGAAGAAGAAGAAGAAGAAGAAGAAGAAGAAGAAGAACAAGAACAAGAAGAACAAGAAGAAGAAGAACAAGAAGAAGAATATCCTTATACTCTAAGACATACAGATAACTGTTTTGAGGGTTCTAGGTAAGAGGTATGATATTTGAGCTTCAAAAAATCAGGTCACTCCACTTGACCCAAAAAACAAGCTGAAAAAGTAATGCCAAAGGAATGAAAGCAAAGTTAGCTGCAGTGGAAAGACAAGGGGGCTGTTATTATTTGAATATAGACTGTCCCACTGAAGAATTCATGTATTGGCAAAAATGTTCAGAAGTGATATAATTTAATTATGAGGGTTCCAATCGCATCAGTGGATAAATCCATGGATGGACTAATGGGTTTACTGGGTGGTAACATAGGCAGGTGGGATGTGGCTGCAGGAAGTAGGTCATAAGAGATGTGGCTTTGGGAATTATATATGTCTCTTTCCCACTGCCTTTGCTTTCACTCTGCTTCCCTCCACCATTCTCAGAGTTCTACATATGTGACCTGGCCTAAGATAAACTGAAATCTCTGAAACCTCCAAAACTGTGAGCAAATAAATCTTCCTTACTCTAAGTTGTGGTATCAGGTATGCTGGGTCACAGCAGTGAGAATGGTTTATTGAAACAGACATCCATGTCCTTAGCCCTGTTTTCAAGAGACTGACAATGACTTTGATGTTTTATAGAAAGTGGAATTGAGGTCAGGAGTTTGGTGGTTTGAATAGCTGGAGGGCTTTGCACAGCTGCAAATCAGGTATTTTTGATCAGGTGTGGTCTGGTTCATTGCTATCTCAAGATTGATTAGGTGGGGCCTTGTCCAAGAAAAGAAAGTTGCTGTTACCTTGGAGTAGTGTCAATTTACCACACACCTTTATCCATCAGAACTGTTGCTCTTGGAATCCAAGATGACTCAGAACACAGGAGATGGATGCAAAATGGAGGCAGAGAGGCCAAGTCTTCAATTCTGCTTTTAACCAACTGTTGTACATTTATAGGTAAAAATGAATAATCTAAGTTTTTGTTGCAATACCAAGAAGAATGTCAACAAAGAGACCTTGCTAAGTTCTCTCCAGTTTATTATCATTAGATCATACCCTTTTGTTCTCCAGTTAGATTTCTTCATCACTATCCACTTCATCAAATTTAGCATAAAAGTACATAGATTTCTCTGTTTCTCTGGGTCTTTGTTTACTTTTATGTAAACTTTATACAAAAGAAATCTGTATGCTTTTCTGCTTTTCTCTTGCTAATCTATCTTTTTTATAGACTCCTTAGTCATGAACCTACTAATGAAAAGGAAAGATGTTATTATTTCTCCTCTATCACAAGAGAAGAACATTGGCTTTAGTTATATTTTTACATGGAATTGATCAAAATACAGTTGGATAAGGACTCTTGATATGTTGGATCTGGAGTTCTAATGGGAAAGGCAGACAAAGCAACACATAAAAGTAAATTATATAATATTTTAGAAGGTAATGAAGCAAGGTAGAAGACCTGGGAAAAGGAAGAGTTAAAAGAGTCAATCTGTATCACCTCTGTGAGCTGCACTCTGAGGACAACACATGTAAACAAGAATGGGGGAGGTGAGCAGACAAATGGTCCAGGATATTAGAGCCCAATAGCCCACAAAATAACAATTCAAATCAAGAATAGAAATAGGGCAAAAGACATTGGTCCCCTAAGACCCAATTCTGACCAATCATAAAAGAGCAAATGGGGAACCTCAATAAGGTTTAAAAGCTCACTGTCAAAGAATTTCAGTGGTTACTCTCTTTTGGGGACCCCTCCCCCTGTGTGGAGGAAGCTGTTTTTTGTCTTCTATCTTTCCTGATTTAAACTTTCATATTTCTATACCCTCACTAATCCTTGGACTTTATTCATCAAAATCCACTGGACAGGAATGCAATAAGAAGAGACTCCCCAGTATCAGTAAATGTGCTTTGGAAAAATACAGATAATAATTAATGTGGAAGAAATTAGTAGCATTGAAGGCAGTCACATGTTTAATATAGACTAAAAATATTAGAAATATTCAAGAAGTTGACATTTGAAAAAAGACTTAAAGGAGAATAAGGGATTATTAATATCTTAAATACCAGGAAGGAGAGTGCCTCTGGCAGCATAAAGGATCAGAGGTGATGTAGACCCACATTGCCCAATTTTCATGACTACAAGAAGGTTGGCGGGGCCTTGGTGGGTAGAGTGCCTAGAGTGCCTGATGAGATCTGAGAGCAAGTAATAGAGCTTGCCATATAGAATTTTTAGGTCTTTTTAAAAACAGATTTTCCCCAACTAATATGGGAAGACTTTGGATTTTGAGTAGAGGAGGGCATAATCTGATTTGTTTTTCAAAAGCATCATCCAGGTCCCATGTGGTGACCCATGCCTGTAATACCGGCAACTCCTCCCAAGGCTGAGGTGGAAGGATCACAAATTGGAGGACAGCCATGGCAACTGAGTGAGACTCTGTCTCAAAATAAAAAATAAAAAAGGGCTATATGCAGTCAAGGGAGGTCATAATAGTAATAGTTAAATGTGCTTCTATAGTAATCAAGGAAAAAGAGGATAAGTTGGCAGGATTTAAAATAGTACAAAACCATCATGTATTGAACATATTTTGACTAGAAAGGCCTTCCTGTGAGTTCTTACATAAAATAAAAATAAATAAATAATTAGGTGAGAGACAGAGAGAGAGAGAGAGAGAGAGAGAGAGAATGAATAGTAGAATATATAATCCTAAATTTGGACCTGATAAGTGAAAGATTAATTTGCCTCCACTGAGAAAAGACCACAAGCAAACAGATTGGGGGCTAAAGTTGTCGTGGCAGACATGTAATACTTTTCCTTACCCTATTCCTTACCCTTACAGCCAATACAACTTTAACAAAAAATAGGTTAACAACAGAAAAAACATAATAAATTTACTTAATCAAAGTTTTTTATGACACAAGAGATTTGAAAATAAAGATTAAAGGACCCAGAGAAACTGGAGGTACAGCTCAGTTTTGAAATGCAGCTACGTTCAATTCCTAGCTTAAAGAAATAAAAATTTAAGAAGACCCTAGAGAGAACTGTCTACTAAGTTTACATTCAGTGAGAAGTGAATAAACATTTAGAAATGTGATTGGGTTAAAACTTATGACTCGCCGGGCGTGGTAGCGCACGCTTGTAATCCCAGTACTTTGGGAGGCGGAGACTGGAGGATCAGGGTTTGCTGCCAGCCTCAGCTCTCTCTCTCTCTGTCTCTCTCTCTCTCTGTCTCTGTCTCTCTCTCTCTCTCTCTCTCTCTCTCTACTTAGTGAGGCCCTCCGCAACTTTGTGAGACCCAGTTTAAAACTAAAATATAAAAAAATAGGGCTGGGGATGTAGCGCGGAGGTAGAACACCCCTGGGTTTAATCCCCGTTACCGAAAACTTATGACTCAATTGTAATAGACTGAGGGAGAAAACCCAGCAAGGCCTAACTGCTCAGATTCTTCTTGCCCATTGTCTGATATTTTTCCCCTTGAATATGGGGCAGGACCTGTCTAAAAATAAGTTTTTAAAATCTTCTTTCAGGCAATGTAGAGTAGATTTTTTTTTAACCAGCTCTCACTCAGAAAGATGGGAAGTCAGCATAATCTTTTCTTTCTGAGTCCTTCCTAATCTCTTTCAATTCAAAGTACTTTGGGTTAGAATTTTCTCAGCCTGACCTGCATAAATGGGGAGGAAGAGATTGGTATTCGAATGGATATGTTAGGTTTTAGAGGTCCATCAGGTGTCCAGGTTAGTGTGCTAATTAGGTCATTGGATAAACAAGTTTGGGTCTGAGAAGAGTGGGCAGACTGGTGATATATACTTGGTTACATTGGCAAAGAGATACTATTTAAGGCCTTAAGACTAGATTGAGATCATGAAAGAGTTACTGTTTATAGACAGAGGAGGAAAAAAGAATTATCCCTGTAGTACTACAGCATTAAGATGTAAGGGGGAAAAGGAAATTGATAAGAAGGCTGTGGTGAAGTGACCAATGACAGAAAATCTGGATGTAAAATGAAGAATTTTGTCAAAAAGCAGCACCCAAATTTAGCCAAACTTCAAGGTCTGAGGATACAGTACTTACAGACTGTCTTTACTTACTTACTTCTGCTGTCAAATGCAAGTCTGGGCTTCCCCAAATCACCCTATTAGAAATAAATTCCTATGGTGCCCTAAGAAAAGACATATATTAAAAAAATGGCTCAGCAAGGCAATTATACTTTTTGCAAAATGGGTCTTGACACCAGGAAAGCCAGGTATGCAACCATAAAATGGCAGAAAGTGTATGTGTGTGTGTGTGTGTGTGTGTGTGTGTGTGTGTGTGTGCGCGTGTGTGTCTAATCATCCCTCCAGGGCAGTTATATTTAGTTTGACCATTAAGATTAAAGGTGGCTTTTCTCTTATGTGCCTGAAGTATTTGTCATGCCCATTGTACCAAGCCTATTGTCAGAGTTGCTGAATTGACATTTACAAGCCTGGTTATTTTGGTTTGATGGTCAACAAAGCCATTCATCTGCTTTTCAATGGTAATGCAATTGCTGTGAACATCTACATGAAAAACTGACTTATTAGCACATTGTACAATCAGATCGATTGTTGTACATTTTTTTCCTAACTCTTTACCCTGGATCATCCACTGATTAACATTTCAAATTGGAAGCCAGGTAGAAAATCCATTTGTAAAGACCATAAGTCAAAATATATGTAATATATATTATATATGTTACTATCCATTTGTAACAACCCAGAATATATATTCTGACTTATGAATAGGCCCAAAGTCTAAAACACAACATAAAATTTAGCATATCAACTACTATAACCCCTGTTCATTAGTACTACTAATTTGTTTATTATAAGGATTATCCAGTACTATCTATTGTCTATCTTCTGCTTTTACATATTTGACAAAGCCATCATCAAACCAAGTATCTTGTTTTTCCTTTATGTGTAAGACTGTCATATCCTTTTTCTATTTTATTAGAAGAGCACATTATTTCTTTAAGTATTTTAGAAATTCCCATAACCAAAAGGAATAAGTTCCACAAGAGTGGAAAGAAACAAAGTTCTTTGTATATAGTACATAAGGGAACTTAGCTTAAGCAGGGCTCAGTTTTGAATTTTGAGTAGGACTTGTTCCAGTAGCTTACAGGAATAAGATTTTTTTTCTTTTATGGTGTCAGGTGGTCCTGTCCTGCAAAACCTCAAGAGGGACAGGTTTAGTTTTATAGAATCTTATAAGGTCTCCATTGAAGAGAGGTTTGGAGCATACATGACATTTTATATCTCCTCTATGGGTTTAAAAACAGGAGTATCATTATTAAATTATAATGTAGGTATGTGGGGGTTCTTTTAAATGATTCCATGAGTACGATCCTCTCTTTATAATCCAGAATAGCACACTTTATTTTGGTTTTACTTTTCTGCTAGGTATTCAAGACCAAGTAGGCAGCCTATGTTGGGCAAGCATAATGTTTCATAAAATTATTTTGCTGTTAAGGTCAGTCAGGGCTCCTCAGGATTACTCTTAGGAACCTTGTGAGGCTTTTCCTCTATCAGTTGTGCCATTTGCCAGAATGAGTCATGGTCTTGCTAATCATGTCTTCTCTTGAAGCACTGAGGACATTCTCCTCTACAATGACTCTCCTTTTCACAGAATATGCACTGGTGGCTCTTAGTTTCTAGGGTCTTTGCAGTCTCCCTGATCAAGAGGTTGGGTGACTTACCAGAATTGCAGAGCCCTTAGGAGTTCCAGTCTTCCCTGGATTCCATTTGGTATTGGAGAGCAAGGGCCAAAATATTGGCTGTTCTATTATTAGTTCTTTTATTTCCTTACTGTTCTCAAAGTCTCAATTGTTGAATACCCAGAAGTTCAGTTTCATCAGTCCTTTTTAAGCTGTCTTGCAGGTGACACCTATCATCTTAAAATACTGTGTGTTATATTTTTTCTTTCACAGCCACATCTCTGTGGTCCCCAGCTTTATGCATACCTTTCTGACCAAACTGCAAATCTATAAAGTCTCTCTGCTTTGCTTTCCACTCCCAAAATTCAGTGTACAATTCACTGAATGAGGACATCAATATCCATACTGCAGTTTAATACTTTGCTGTTTTGAAATTCCCTCTGCCAGTTTAATCAGATTATCCATATAAACCAAGATATCAAACAAAAATAGTTAGCACTTTAAGTCTTTATTTTCACACAGATCCCAACAAATGGACACTACAGTTCAAACATCAAACAGAAGCAGATTATACAACCTAATTGGCTAGCCTGGCAAAAATAATTTTTTTTTTTTTTGCAGTACCGGGGATTGAACGCAGGGTTGTTCTACCTCCGCATTACACCCCCGGCCCTATTTTTTATACTTTATTTTGAAACCGGGTCTCACAAAGTTGCGGAGGGCCTCACTAAGTAGAGAGAGAGAAAGAGAGAGAGAGAGAGAGAGAGAGAGAGAGACAGGGAGGGAGAGAGAGAGAGAGCTGAGGCTGGCCGCGAACCCGGATCCTCCGGTCTCCGCCTCCCAAAGTACTGGGATTACAAGCATGCGCCACCACGCTCGGCAGCAAATATAATTTTTAATGACATCTTTTACTTTTACTTTACCAAACTTAGATAAGCTTATTTCTAAAGATTTATTTAAGACATGTGAACTTAAAGATGTTTAGATTCATTTTGCTGTCTTTAATTTATGAACACTCATATCTATAATTGACATACCTAATCCTCATCTGACCCAAACTTCGGCCAAAAGATGGCTAGTCATAATATGAGTTCCTGGGTCCAGATGAAACAATAATTAAAATTTCATTTTTTTTTACCTAAGTCCACAGATTATCTCCCCAGTATGTAACATTAGACCTACAGAACTATCAGAAAGAATTTTGTCCTTAATCTTGTTATTTTAGGTACCTTTCTTTTCTATTCCCAGTATAGGCTTTACCTCCCTTTCTGCCTGGAGGTGTCTTGCACTCCAATCATCTTGGCTTTCTAGTTGTGTGTTCCCATCAGAGGCTGATTCTCCCCTCTTTTGCCTGTAAGTTTGTTTATTCCAACCCAAATTGCTTTCTCCTTTTCTGGCTAGGCCCCATGCAAAGAACTGGAACCATCGACTGGGAGTTCAAACTCGCTTGGCATCTTCAGATGCCTTAGTCACACAGACACCCTCTGAAATATTCTGACCACCAAGGAAATACTCGGGGACCTCCCATGATGTATTTTACCTTGGTCTGTGCACAGTTATCTGGTTGCCACGGTGCTTGCTAGGACCCTCTCCCATGTTGCTGATCAACTTTTGACTCTGGCTTCATGTTTGTTCAGGGAGTTGTAGCACTTTCCTCATCCTAAGGCCACTAAAACTCAGCAGCAGGATGAGTCTTCTCTGGAAAGAGGTCCCTGTGACCCCATTGGTGATGATTCTATCCCAGATGAGCCCCCGAATTTGTTAGAACTAAATTTCCATGGGGTTATAAGAAAAGACATGTGTTTGAAAATGGCTCAGCAAGGTTATATTTACTTTTTGCAAAAAAAGGTCTTGCCACCAGGAAAGCAAGGTATGCAACCACAAAATGACAGAAAATCTGCTCAATTTTTATCCATAATGCACATTTCTGCACTGTACTCCTATTGGTAGGAGCATAGTTTCACAATCTTACACGGTTGGCTCATTCATCTAGAACAGAATGCCGGGAGGGAGGGGTTGGCATTTGAAGTTCTCAGGAGATGGAAACTCACAAACAAGGCTTATAAAAGTTACAACACGGTGGTTTTACAAAATGAATTTACTTTAAATCAAACTAATGCTTTGGTATAAAAGACAATTATATTCTCACAATCTCTAGATATAATTTCCTAGGACACCCAGAGCTCAATGAAAGATATAATACTCATGATCATTGTTTATTACAGGGAAAGTATAGATTTAAACAAGCCAAGGGAAGAAGCACACATGGCATAGTGTGCAAGGATTCCAAACATGGAGATCCCACTGTCTTCAGGACAAAAAAAAAAAAAAAAAAACAACATCAGAATTGATACATATAATGTGCACAGAGTATTCACAACCAGGGAAGCTCATCCAGGTTCAGTGTTCAGGAGTTTTTACTAGGGATTCATTTTGTAGGAATGATTTATTAATGATTGATGTGTTATCTTTTTATTGCTGTGACCAAAATATTGACACAACAACTCGGAAGAGGAAAAGTTTATTTTGTTCACTCTTGTAGATATTTCAGTCTGTATTAAGCCTGTTCCATTGCCCTGGGCCTGAGGTGAGGCAGAATATCATGGCAGGAGAGTATAGCAGAGTAAAGGTTCTCAGTCATGGCAGCTGGGAAGCAGAGAGAGATAGAGAGGAGCAGCCAGGGACAATTCCAGGATGGGCTCCCAGTGACCTACTTCATCCAACCATGCACACCACCTCCCAGTAGTCATTGCAGCTATCAATGGATTAATCTATTGATAAGGTTAGAGAACTTATGATCCAGCCGCTTCCCCAAAGCCCCACCTCTGAGCATTGATGCATTGGGAACTATGTCTCAACTCATAAGTCTTTGTGGAATATTCTAGATCCAAACCACAATAATTGACCACATGTTTAAGTGCTGTTTCATGTCTTATATTCCCTTGAGTTTGAGAGGTTAAGCTAATATCACAATTCCCATTTTTCAAGGGCTTTGAGGTATGTCATGGTGATTTTCTGTTCTTCTCATGTGAACACTCAGTGCTATGAATTTTCCTCTTAATACTGCCTTCAGAATGTCCTAGATTTTGATATGTTGTGTCTCTGTTTTCATTTGTTTCTAGGGATTTTTGTGTTTGTGTGGTACTGGGGATTGAACCCAGGGACATTCTACCTCAGAGCTACACCCCCAGCCCTATTTTTTATTCTTTATTTTAAAACAGGGTCTCACTAAGCTGTGGAGGGCCTCACTATGTAGCTGAGGCTGGCTGTGAACCCGCATCCTCCTGTCTCATCCTCCCAAGTACTGGGATTACAAGTGTGCGCCACTACTCCTGGATTAGGAATTTCTTAATTTCTCCCCTTATTTCTTCTGTGACCCATTCCTCATTCAGCAGTGTGGTATTCAGTCTCCACATATTTATGACGTTTCCCTGTGTCTTCTTATAGTTGATTTCTAGTTTCATTCCACCCCTATGAGTCATCTTGTTCACATAAAATATTGAGGCAGGGCTGAGAACCTGGGAACAGGAAGAATTAAAGCAGCCATATGCATCCCCTTTATGTGAAGTTTTGTGAGTTAAGCAGGAAGCTGAGAGACTGATGAGCACCAGGGAATCAGGGCCCTGAGCAGCCCACAGGTAATCATTCAAATTAAGGATCAAAATTGTGCAAAAGTCATTGGTCCCCCAAAACCCAATTCTGACCAATCATAAAAGAACAGATAGCAAACCTTAGGAAGGTTTAAAAGCCCACTCCCCAAGAGCTTCGTGGTCACTCCTTCCAGGACCCCCCTTTGGGGGGGAGCTGCTTTGTCTTCTATCTTTCCCTAACTTAAAATAAACTTTTATGTTTCTATATCCTTCGCTAGTCCTTGGACTTTATTCATTGTTATCCATTGGACAAGAACCCTATAAAAAAAAGATTCCCCTGTTTCAATATCAGTGGGGGCACCTGAGGCCCATCACAAATAACAAAGACACTCCTATCACTCAGGAAATTCCTAGGTTTCAGAGTTTACCTCCCAGGAGCAAGGGGCAAGGCGAGGCCTCTCCCTGTGCATGGACAAATTCTTACTACATGAAATTAGTGATTAATTTAAATGTTGCTGAAAGTTCACATAAATAATGAAGAAAGATAGCATTTTTTATATGCTGATGGCAATTATTTTCTATGGAGTAAATGTTGACAATGTACAAGAGAAAAGGGAGAATTTAAGGAGCAAATGTTTTGAGCAGATGAGGTCAGATAGAATCTAACCAACTGGAAGAAAAAGATTGGATATAGATTGATGATTCACCCATATTAAAGTAAATGTTCTGAGCAGATGTATGTCATGGAAACAACTAAAGCAAGTTCTTAGTGGTTTCAAAAATGTTTATGGCAATTTTGACCAAAGTAGTTTTTTTTTATTCATTAATTTATCACATATGCATCATTGCTAGGGCTGCTGAGAGAAAGTTAAATGGGCTGGAGAAGACTGAGAAGTTGAGGTTAGTACAACCTGAAAGACAGATGAGACAGTTTGTTCACTGTGGAGCTCCACTGATGTTGTGCTTTGGTCAGGAAACTCAGTGAACCTTGATGATTTCAGGATGAAGCACTTTGGGGACCTTAATTGAACTGCAGATGAGGAATTGCCCAGCATATACCAACAGAGCTGGGCCAGTCAGCGTTAACCTCATTATTGGTAGTGGCAAGGGTCCACAGCAGAGGAAGCTGCTGTTCAGCCTTTGGATACTAACGGTTCTTTGGTGGTCACATTGGGTATTATGTGTTATGTCTGGGTGTGGTTTTAGCTTATGCTTTGGAAGCCAAGTCTTTCTTGGGCATTAGTGAAGCCATTTTATACATGTTCTATACAGTGAAAATAACATGGTAAGTGATTACAAATATAGAGATGAAATCTGTACACAATATTTTCTGATTACTGCAACCTTTTTATCAAAGTATGAAGTTAACTCATGAGGTACACTGACATAAATAATTTTTAAAAGAAATAATGAAATAGTTGATTCTGAGCCAAATATGAATGGCAATGTCCCAGGAACACAGATTCAAGTTACCCTGAGGGACATGGTCTACCATTTGAGAAATTATAGAAATTCATATAGTCACAGAACAAAAGAGAGTCACAAATCAATATATTTACCAATTGAAAAGGGGTAAATCTCTTCTATAGATTTCAGATGTTATCTTATAGGATTCTTAGCTTTACAGTTGGTGGAGGTTTGCTTAGTGATACATTTTGGGAAGTGTATATAATAGTCATGAGAATGTTAGGTCAAAAACAAAAGTGAAAGTAAATAGTTACTGAAGGGCCTAAGATATCCCAAGATCATTTTGTCTCTTGGCCAATAGCATTCCATCTCTTCACAATCACAGTGTTCTACTCATCCAATGTCAAGCAGTCTGCAGTATCTTCAATATAAATGCAGCTCCATCAGAGAATTTCAGTTCACACATAAGAAGAGCAAGAATGGAAGAGATGTTGGATATCTTTTATAAAGTTCTGAAAAAGACTCCTGAATATATAGGAGAAAGCACGTACTAAAAATAATTTACTATGGTTCCCTTCAGCAATAAGGATTTACTTGAAGTCAGTCATCATACATTTAAAAGCTTCTATTCGTTGCCATTTTTAGGTTTTCTTCCAGCCAAATTCACACGCATGATGCAGATGTAGAGTAGGCAAAGAGTGGGATTTATGAGGTTGTGGTTTTTTCAAAGTGTACAAGTTTTCATCATTTGACTCATCTTTCATCCCCCACCCTAGATAAATCAAGGGCATTTTAGCCCTTTCAGAGAGACTGATCTCTATCAGTTGTATTACCAAGACAAACTTTGAAGTGGACTTCAGGTTGAGGTTCATAAGTGGATGGTTTTAATATGAGATTGGAAGATGGGAGGTTCTACCCACCACCAGCATATATATGTCTTTACATACTCTCTCTGCCTAGGAAGGTATCTCCTAGCAGTACTAGTGTCTCAGCCACAGTTCTAATTCTCAGTGGCATAGCAAAGTTATTTGTTCTCATAGCTTCAATCTTAAGGTTGTTGATGGCTTTCTGCTATTGGAGGGAACCAACTGCCTCAACTATCCTTGGCTAGTTCCCCTAATCCTATTGACACCTCTACAGTTGTTGCTTTTGCAAAAAAAAAAAATGCCCTGCCATATGAGTCTGTTACTCCTACTATGTGGATTTATACTTTATACAAATATGACAAAGCCAGAGCCTTCAGTGTGCATTCAAAGAAGGGATTATAGTAATTGACCATGGAGGATGTGGAGAGAATGTTCCATAATATCTCTATTATGATTTTGCATTTTGAATATGAAAGAAATTTTGAGATGGTGTTAATGTTTTATTATTTATTGATGAGAGAACTAAGATTGTTAGGATTATCTCCTTTGCTTCTTATTTTTTTGTTTGTTTTTTGTATTTGCTGTTTATTTTTGTTTCAACATATGTATCAAACTAGGTAAATAAAATAGAACTAGTGCCTTCTGATTCTTAGTTCAGGATGTATATGGATGTTTTTGTGTTTAAAGGATACTCCACTTCTTCATCAAAGGACAGATATATATTGTATTAGCAATAATTGTAGAGTAATCCAATATTCATGACAAACAACCTTCAGGTAGGTAATAAAGAAAAATTCAGGGTGAATTAATTTATTTTTGGCACATTTCAAATACAAAAATTATTCGGTATTTTCACTGTTTTCATTTGTTTGTTTTCAGTTTTGTTCAAATGGATAAGTACTTATTCTCATGGCAGTTAAATTCATACTTTAGTATTAGACATAAAAAGTTAAAGGCTCATATAAAGTCCTAAGTTCATAAATCATTTCTGACATCTTGGCTATCACTTTAAGTAACTGCTGCACAAATTTAATCTGTAGGTCTCATTTTGTCATCTAAAATTCCTTTTCCTAGTGTTAAAAAACAAAGAAAAATATTATATTTCCTACAACAAAAATATGTATTTTAAACAGGGTTACTAATATTAAAAATGCTTTTTCATTACTTAAAAACCTTTGAGATTGAGCTACCTATAAAGTTTATTTTTATTGAATGTTTATTTTTCTTTCTTTTCAGTTTCCAGGTGACCAATTGAATTGTCAGAGGAAGGGATTTTATGTAGAGAGTGCTTATTTATCTTAGATAAAAGAGACTATTCAACCAGACAACAGAAATAAATAATGTCTGATGAAGTCTAACTACCAAACTACTTCTCATTTAGTGGTCACCCTATGTCCTACAGAAATAAAAATGATTGTATAAGCTAGTGGATGTATTACAGTATTGTTTCTATCTATTGCTGCTGAACTATGGAAAGGACCAAAATGAATACACATTAATGGAAAACAGAATGCAAATGAACCTAATTTGAGGCTAGGAGAAATAAAATTGGACAGTTAATTGCGTTGTTTATGTAGGGTGATTGGAAATAGGACTTCTTACACAAAGGCACAGGTAGCCTACAACTTTTGAATGTTTTCTTTTCTTAAAATCTGTACAGTGGAGTTTAAATAGAAGAAATAAAGTGATCAGAGTACTTTTAGGAGCATTCTGGTTTACTAACTAAACTCACAGTGAGAATATCACCATGGCACAGCTCAGACTGCAACTGATAGATACTACATTATAATTTCATTTTTCAGAATTGATGAGACAAGAAAAGTGAGAGTAATTATCTCTAGAACAGTTGGAGTTAAAAAAGGAAGACATATTATTATGGGCTAAATTATGTCCTCCTCAATTTCATTTCTTGAAGCCTTAACCCCTAGGACCTCAAGTGTGACTGTATTTGGAGATAAAGTGTATAGAGGGGTAAATGATTTAGAATGAGGACATCAATATGGTGCCCTAATCCAATGAGACCGGTGCCCTTATAAGAAGAGGAAGAAATAGGGTCATAGGTATGCAGAGAAAGACTATGTGAAGACACAATGGGAAGGTGGCCGTCCACTAAGCAAAGACAGAGGCTGCAGAGGAAAAGAAACCAGTGAGCCCCTTAGCCTTGAGCTTATCATCTACCAAAAAGAAGAACAAATACTATTCTGTGCATTTTGCTATGGCAACCCTAGAAAACTAATATATGTGTTAATCATTATGAAATGAGATTAAAGAATACAAAATGGACCACATCATATATCTTCTGACTAGCACTTTTCTCCATAAAATAGTTTACACAGGCATTAAGAAAATAAGCAGAGAACAGATTGTTAGTTTTATTGTTAAATAATTAAGATTGAATTAATTCTTAGTGACTTATACCTGGAGAGACCAGTTTGTGGCACATAAATCCAATGACTGATGCAGGTTAGCTCTGATCTTTGGGGGAATGACAATATGGAAATTCTAAGAACACATTTTTGTATTAAGTGTGCCCATATTAAATAACTGTGCTATCATCTTTTTAATATTCTCTTTTGACTTTCACTTGGTGTACAGTATGTTTTTGTGGGTGAGAGTTTGGATGTTGGTGAAAATGATCTATGGTAGATTTCCAAATACTTTTTAAATTTTTGGGAGATTGAATTCCAGAGGCACTCTAAACTGAACTACATCCCCAACCCATTTTATTTTATTTTACCTTATTTTTAATTTTGAGACAGGGTCACCTTAAGTTGCTGAGGCTGGCCTGAAATTGGCAATCTTCCTGCCTCAGTCTCCAGAGTCACTGGCATTAAGGGCATGTGCCACCACTCCCAGCTTCCAAATACTTTTAGTAGGCAAAGTAAAAAGGGGAATCTCTGATATTCTGTCTGTTGTTTCATTTTTTTAAAATCAGGATTTCTATTGGACCCAAGCAGCAAAATCCCCAACTCAAAGAACTTAAATTAAGAGAGGTCCAATTTTTTTTCATGTAACAGATGCTCAAAGATAACAATAACAATTTAGATCTTTTTATTTTCCTATTTTTCAACTTAACTGTATAAATTGATGCATAAATGATTCTAATGTAATTTGTTTCCTTTTTACAAGCACAAACATTAGAGGAAGATTAATAATAAATCTAAATTTCATAATTTCATATGTATCCCATTGTTCATAATTGTATCTCTTGATGGCCTAGGGTTACTAAATTTCTAGCCTGTTTAGAAGGAGGAAGAAAAAATAAGATGGGTTTTGGAGAGCCAGTGGACAGAGGTTTTTATCCAACCCATGAAAGAAATAAGCATACAAAATGCATCTTAATGCTTCTAATCTCCCAGGAGAGAAATCTTGCTAATGGGACCAGTTGAGTTCATCACCCAGAGTAAATATTCCCATCTAAATTACCTTTGTGGGTACAGTTCCCTGTATATATAAAAGTAACTTCCTCCTATTCTTCATTTTCTGTAATGATTTTTCCCCCTACCTCTTCAGAATGATGCCGGGGTCCAGCCTCGACAGGTCCAGGGGAATCCCTGAAGGAGGTGTAGGGTCGGCGGGGGAGTGAGAAACAGGAGGCCCAACAGTTCAGTGAAGCTGCAGGCACTGTCTCTGCCCAGCGAGCATCAGACTTTATTTTTATACCTTTTTTACATCAGGAAGTCTTAACACTAACAATGTTCTGCTTAGTACATCATGAAAAATATTTTTTACTTAGTACATCATAGGACTCGTTACAGTGCAGTCATTTACCCACAGTTATTAACAACCCATTGTCCAGATGGTCACAACATGTTCACCACCAATTATTCAGGTCCCATGCAAACTTACGTTTCTTCCCACAATGTAATCATTTGCATTGTTCTCGGAAATATCATGCTGCAATTATCAAGTGACAAACATAACCTTACCTAAGGGCTTTTGACTACTGCCTTTTATATATTTTTTATATAAGTCTTAACTATTTTTTATATTATGTGCCTACATATATTATGTTAACTAGTAAATGTCATTATGGTTAACTATATTTACTATTAAACTATTTTTATTTATATCTTTCCTATGTAGACTATAACTATACTTATGCTAAAGATTAATATCATTTATTTATAACTATACTTATGCTAAAAGTTAAAAGCTAT